>LOJH01048623.1:0-12999 GCA_001685095.1 Ellobius talpinus
CCTTCCTTCCTTCCTTCCTTCTTTCATTCACTTTTTATGACCCACTGTGTCCAATTGGTGCTTCCCATATATACATGGGTGTATGTCATCTACTTCATCACTGTCAACCTTTCAGGGAGCATACTTATAAACAAAATTTACTCTCTGTTTTCTGCAGGCCACCTGTCAATAGCTCAGATCGGGTGGGGTCTTGAGTATCCCTCCTCAATGCATGCTGTAATGTCGGTTTTGTGTTAGCAAACACAGCTATTGTGGAAATTCATGAGTTTAGTACCTCTGTCTCATCTAAAAGACAGCGTTTTGCTCTAGTCTTTAATGAACTCTGTCTTCTCCTTCAGTGATATACTTTGATTATTGCGGGTAGTGAGACATACACAGAGGATAATTTTTATAATTGAAAGAGGTCTTTTACAGTACATCAAAACTGTGTCCATTCTTAGATTTCACATGTGTGATTTTCAAACTTTGTTTTCTACAGTATAAATGCAATATATTTACCTATTGATCACTTAAGTCTAATCAGGCACCATACTACTACTATTTCATGTGTTCCTCTTTACCAGATTCTCTCAGTAGGTGCCTGGAAGTAGACACTATAATCTTCAGTTTCCATGTAGGGGATTCTGACTACTAATTTAAGTAAGCTGCCCTGTTAGTTCTTCTGTGGTGAGCTCCAGGGCTTATATTTGAACTCAAGTAATGTTTCTGTTGAGTACTCTTACTGGTAGTAAATCATGGTATTTGGAGTGTGGAAATAATATTTGGAAATAGAAAAGAACCTTTTATCTTATGTTTGATAAATGAGTGACTGAATTGATCATATCCTGGCCTTAAAATATAAAGCAATGAGATGTATTTTAGGACAAACTATCTCCAGAGATAATTTCTTCATACAAAAAAGGTGTTTTAAAAAATGTTTCAGCAGTGGCAACATAATTATAGTAAGTATATAGACCCTGAGATAACTGTGGTAGACAGCTCAAGTTTGGAAGATTATTGTCTGTTTGTTCAAAAGCAAATAGGCTACTTATTTTATACTCAGATTTTGTGATGGCAGAGTAAATAACTTTCATGTCATTATCTAATTGTATACATTGTTTTAAGAGATAGAAATATTGTAGTAGAGTACAAAATGACAACATTTCTGTTAGTATGCAATGTTTGATCATTTCTAAGGGAAAATTACAAAACTATTTAGCTTACCTCAGTTTCAATCGCACAGCCTCTAAAGTCTCATTTCTTTAACAGGGCCTTATGGGTGTTCTAAAGAAATGATTGAAATGAAAAGAAATGAGAGAGTCAAACAGTGTGCCGTAATAGATGAAATGGAAAGTAATTATGTTAATGTTGACTCATTATGAAGCCCTAACCGTTTGTACCTGCTCATTTCTGTGTGGAAACTTGTGCAGCTGAGATGCTGAATAAGAAATTCTTGTATAAATGAGCCTAGAGGCATGTTTCTAATATTGGAGCTAAGCCTATGAAGAATTGTAATGAATTTCCCTAAGTCAGTCTTTAAATTTGCTATCAGAGAAGGTGCTTCTCTTGACAGAAAATTTGGATTCTAGTGTTTACCATCAAAATTTTTCCTATGTGTTTGAATCATAATAGCTGAATATAACTCTCATTTGTTAATTAGAATCAAATAAAAGTCCTCAAATTGCTGTATTATATTCAGTTTTGAATTTTTCCAAGATATGCTAATGTAGATGTACTTCGTTCTTATCCCACTGGCCAGGATACAGATAAATTATACAGAAGAGATGAATGAGACAAAGTTAGCAGGGTAAAAGCAAAAGGATGTAGATAAGTATAGCTTTGCAAATATCTACCCTGGAGTACTTCATAAGGAAACAGTTGTAAATTACTCACTCCAGCTATTTGACCAAAGGGGGGTGCTTGCTGTGTCTGATTTTATATATATATATATATATAAAATTATAAATATATACATATTTGAAGATAAATGTAGTGCTTAAGAACATGGGGTTTGGAGTTGAGCCAACTATATTTTGCCTGTTTGAGTCCAGTATTGAAGCTTTTGTTCAGGGTTAGAGAACTACTGTGTCCTTTCCCTAAATGCTTCCATCTCTCTCCCCATTGTACCTGAATGTCTTTTTGTTCCCATAACCTGTTGTCCAAGCATTCACCCTTCAGCTCTAATTTAAGATAAAATATTCTTACAGGGCTCAAATGAGTCCTGTCTGTATTCTGGAAATAAAATATTATATGATCTCTCTGACTTATTACCCTGCCAATTCTGGTTTAGTACATTTGAGAAAAATGGTACATTGCTATTTGTAATTTAAAGAGACTTAATTTTCCCTTTATGTCACAGAGTATCTTAAAAAAACAATTAAATTACTAAAACAACGAGACACCTAATTTTTGTAAAATTATGTTCACAATTAACTTGAGAGTTTAACTGCAGCAAAGAATATTTTACTTTGAGCATAAACTTTTCTTTCATCTTGTCAATCCAAATGCTTTTAAGTAATGCACTTAAATTTCATTTTCTCATAATGAATGTTGATGCTTATACCATTCTTCTGCATTTTGAGGCAATTAATATCAGCTTGGTATTTAGTGTCAGCCTTATTTGTTTGGATATCCGTTTTTAGATTTTTGCATTACTCCCCCAAAATACAAGATCTAGTTATACTTTAACAGTAAAGTCTTAGCATAGAATATCATACAAGAAGGAATGTAAAAATTTCATCTGTAGCAGAACTGTCTAAAAGAAACATAATGTAAGCCACATTTGTAAATTAAAAATTTCTAGAAACCACATTTAAGAAGTTAAAAGAAATATCCAAAGTTCATTTTAATAATAAAGTTTATTTAATCTTTTTAGTATCTAGTCAGTGTAAAATTATTGAAAAGATATGTCACTTCATTGTTGTACTAAGTATTCAAAATCTGGTGTGTGTCTTATATTTATAGCACATTTCAATTCCAGCTAGCTGCATTTCAAGTAGTGGATTCCTGCATGTAACTAGAGGCTACTTGTTTTGGCAGTGTTGACCTCAAGTCTTAATTTATTTTTTATCCCCATTTTCCTGAAGAAATAATTCACTAAGAATAGTGCTAGTACCTCCCTATGGAGAAGAGCATGCTTGTATGCTAAGGGCTTATCAGAAAATCATAATCTGTCTTACCTTCCTTCCTGGTTTTGTACATGAGGAATAAAGGCCATATTCATTAAAGGCCTTTTGTTTTACAATAAATTGGTTCTCATTGATTTCTTTCTATTCTGAACTTTCTTTTCCTTTATTTATTTATTTTTGCTTGCTCATTGTAGAGATGTAAGTTTCCTTTGTTTCATATGACATGTAAGAATGGAGATCATTTATCAAAAATGATGGTTCTCCTGATGTTGCTTCTTGAACAATTTTTATTTACTACTATAGTGTGAATGCTTATGTATCTGTGAGTGCAGCACTTGTGTGCAGTGGCACAGAGATCAGAGAACAAATTTCTAGAGTTGCTTCTTCAATTTCATTGTGGGATCTGAGGATTGACTTTAGGTTGTCAATCAATTTTGTGCATTAAGTATTTTTAACCTGCTGAAATATGCTGCTAGTCCTGTGTTGTTCATTTTAGTAAATATCTGAAGCTGTAGTTTGGATAGAGCTTGGGAGTGTCCACCAGTGATTCATGTGTAGTAGGCATGGTCTTCAGCATGGTTATGCTAGGAAGTAGTCCTAACTTATAAGAGGAGATTCTAGTAGAAGGACCTTAGTGTTGCTGGGGGTTTCTGTCCTGCCTGGTCCCGCAGCCATTCAGTTCTGAAGAAACACACAGAGGCCTACATTAATTATAAACTGGTTGGCCTATTAGCTCAGGCTTCTTATTAACTAATTCTTACATCTAAAATTAGCCCGTAACACATGTCTGTGTTAGCCATGTGGCTTGGTACCTTTTATCAGCGATGCCTTCTCATCTTGCTATCTCTGTCTCTGAATGACGACTGCAGACTGAAACTTTCCTCTTCCCAGAATTATCCTATTCTCTTTGCCATGCCCATACTTCCTGCCTGGCTACTGGCCAATCAGTGTTTTATTAAAATACAACTGATGAATCTTTACAGGGTACAAGATCCTTGTCCCACAGCACCTTAGGGCATTTGAGTCTCTTTTCTCACAGAGGATTAAGAAAGTTCTTGTAGAACCCTAGAATGCCGTCTCCACAATAGATTGTTATTACAAGAGCAAGACTGTGTAGCCCTTAGATCTCTGGTTTGCTTTATCAGCGTGATGACATCTTCTCACATGTCTTCCTGCCTTGAGGCCTCATTTGATGCTGAACCAATATGGCTACTTGATGTGTAGCTTTCAGTTTTCTTTGTCAACTTTTCCTCCCAGGATTAGGTGTTTTTATATACAAATGAAAAATAGTCAAATACAATTTTTATGTTGTCGAAGCCCCAGTAACCATTTAAGTTACATTCTCTTGAAAGATCCACTAATCAAAACCGATTGCTTTGCATTTCTCATCTATTCTCTAGATGGAAAATCATGTCCTGTCCCCTTTATTGATTTATAATATGATATACATCCTTTGCAACATGTATTCTATATAGATACACAGGCTTGCTTTCTACATTTTTGCTTTTTAAAATTCTCTAATGTTAACTTTCTCATGTGACTGTTCATTAGGATAACTTGGGAAAGGACTTGGGATCTGAATGAAGCTGTATTTTTCTATTGTAGACCTTATCCTAAGAAAGTGCCTCCAGAGTGCCATCCTAAGCATAAAGGTCATCACATTGTTTCTTGTCTACTAGTATTCTGGAACAATATAACATAGTTTTTAGCAGCTTAGCTGTACATCTCATCTTTTCACTATCGCTGCTTGTCCTAGCTTTCTTCCCTACCAGACACTTCCCACAACCCTAGCAATCAGCACTCTAGTCTGATAGTCATGATTTCCTGGTGTGTGACAGCATTTTGCCAGTGTCCATCATTTCATTTTTTAAAACGTACCCTTTTCTCTGAAATCTTCTTAAAGGTATGGTCTCATTTCCATAAAACCCCTCCCTTCTATTGTTATTCTTCTTGTAGTCTCTCAACAGTTCTTCTCTTATGGATTTCTTGTGTCCTGTGGTAGTTCTCTATCTCTTGCTTTTTTTTAATAGCAAATTTTTAGGCTGAGCCTGGTGGTGGTGGCACATCCCTTTAATCCCAGCACTCAGGAGACAGAGGCAGGCATATCTCTGTTAGTTCACGGACAACCTGGTCTACAAGAGTTAGTTCCGGGACAGCTACAACTGTAGCTTAAATAAACCCTGTCTCGAAAAACAAAACAAAAAATAATTGTAGGCTGGTTATAAACATACTATACTGAGTACAGTTGCTATACTATATTATATATTGAAATAAAAGGGGATTCCTAGTCCCATATGTGAGGAAAATGACACATATATAATGTCAAATAGGTAGTTTGCGTTAAGTAATTTTATGTAGTATTGGCAATAATCCTCTTACAGGTTGTGTAGTGCTTCCAATTTAGAGATGAAATGAGTCTTGGAAAAGTGATTGCATTATGCAGATCATCCACCTAGTAAATATATTTCAAATTTGAATCCAGTGTTAATGAAGAATGCCTCTTTGTATTTTGTACACATTTAAAGGGAAGAAATACTTTGGTGAATATAGATGCCTGTGGTCTTTGCTAACTGGAAGAGATGATATACTCTTGACCAGTATTTAAAGTATAGGCTTCAACTTGACAGTTCTTTCTTCCTTTCCCCATGAATTGCTGTTTTTATTATTCCATGTTAGTGTATATTCAACTTTGTAAAGGTTTGACATTGTACTTGTAAGAAGTGTGCTTTAGTAAAAGTTGATGATATAGGTACAAACTTGTAAATTAGTAAAAAACAAAAAGTGGAATCACATTTTCTTTTTTGATGACAACATAGTGACTGAGAGTGGGCTAACAGCATTACTGGCAGAGAACATTAGGCAACCTCTTCCAGCAGATTTGTGAAAGCCTTTACTACTTAGCATGTCAATAACATGTCAATAGGAAAGGATTTTTACAAATATCCGAGAACATTTGAAAAGGTGTAAAAAACTAGCATTGAATTTTCAATGCAGGGAGTCCATACATTACCCTGTGAGGTTGGTTACCAGAGATTTGTGATCCAGGCTGGAAGAGGCTGATTCACTTTGTGAAATGACAGCAGAAGTGGCAGAAGAGCATTCTCTGACTTCCTGACAATGTACAGCCCTTCAGATATGCCAAATGAGTAATTTTGGTATTTATTTGTAATAGGTGCTATTCCATTAATTATATTATCAACATATTTCCTGCATGCCAGAAGAGAGCATCAGATCCTTTTATAAGATGGTTGTGAGCCACCATATGGTTTCTGGAAATTGAACTCAGGACCTCTGGAAGACCAACCAGTCTTCTTAGCCTCTGAGGCATCTCACCAGCCCCTTATCAAACAGATTTCAAAACTGGTACAAAGATAAATTTCAGAGCTGTCTTATCAGTAAGTAGAAAAGATATACATTAATGATTCTTGGCTACACATGCACTGAAGCTATTTACATCACCATCAGTTGATTCTTTTCAGGTATGCATAAGCTTCACATAGGCAAAGTAGCTTATTTTTCATGAAGCAAACTAGCTTAAATGCAGAATTTTAAGGTTTTATATACATTATGACATGTTTTAAATAATATTAATATTCTCCACTGTTATTTTACTCTTTTTTAAAAAAAGCAAACCATACTTTTGTCTGGCCTCTAGTTAAAAGGAAATTATAAGTATAAATTTAATGTAAAAATATGAATAGTAAAATATTTGTTGATATGTGTAATAATAAGGCTGATGTTCTAGATGTTTAATTGATTTTTTCAGTCCAGTTGCTAAATACTAAACAGTTTGGCGGTTGCTGGATTTCATCTGGCTTCAGGAGAATAAAAAAAAATAATACTAGGAGGTTTCTGTGGACAGGATGTTTTTTTTCCTAGGGAAATTTACTGCTCACTGCAGTGGGAATACTATTTCACATCAATGTACTAACCCTCCCTAACACCCCCTTTCAGTGAAAACGCTGAATACAACATTCATTACACAAGCTTAAAAGCTAGCAGATTTTAACATTCTCATTATAATTCTGTGGTAGTTATGAAATATGAAAAATAATATTTTAAGATTTATTTTAAAACACTTTGGTAAGGAAAACACATTTCTTCTCAGCTTGTCATTAATCTGGTTTTACATGTGGGCTGGTCTCACTTATCCTGGAGGCAGTTAATCATTAAACATTTTTAGTGGCAAAAAACCTCTCCTTATAGAAAGATTTTTGTCTTCCTGTCATAAATTTTTCATATTTCTTTCCAGATTTTAAGCTAGAAAATACTGTAAATATTATGTGGTAGCATTATGATTTTCTTCCAAACTGAAATGAATGATGCCTGTTGTCACGTGTCCTTTAAATGCAGAATATTGTTTATTAGTTGATTACTTGTGTCTTCAGAAATATTTAGTTACTCAACACTTTAAATATATACTGGGTACAATTCTAGTAGAGACTAGATTGATGACCTGATGAAAATAACATTAATCCTTTTAATTCAACCCAAGGCTAAGTACTAGGTTGAATAAAACCAAGCAGTTAATAAATTTAGGATAGTAGCCAGCTTGGTGGACTTTGCCTTTGATTACTAGGCAAGTTCATAGTTTGATAAAGTACCAGTTTCATATACCTCAGACAGGCATGATTTTCAGCCTCTTCAAAACACATTCCTAAATTTATTGCCTTTATTCAACAATTCTGAGTGGGAACAAGACCAGAAGCCCCATATAGGATGGATTCTTGGCAAGTCTTTAGCTGATCATTTGGAATGAGATACACAGAGTCCTCACCTAGAATCTTGGTTTGTCGTGCAAGTGGAGGAATGATTTCCAAAATTGATTATGTATTTATTATAGTTCATCAAGGCATTTTATTAAACTTATGCAGCAAAATGTCTGCTTTCCTTTTATGACAGGGGAAAAAGCAAATGTCAGGCTCTCAGTTAAGAAGCAGTAGTGGGTGTGTAGTAGTAGTCGCAGTAGCAGCAACAGCGGCAAAAGTCAAGAAAAGTATCTCAGTCCCTTATTATCTTTAGGGAAGAAGAAATGTATCTATCCTATCCTTGACTTTAGATAAGCACATCACAGCATACATTATCCAGATTACTAGTGCCACAGTTTATCTATGAAGAGCATGTATCTGACTTGCCATATATCAAGAAATGACAGCAGTGCACCATGGGGCTATCCAGGACCATGTGTCTAGGAAGGCTCACTGTTGCTTCAGTGAGAGGATCTAGTCTTGGGTGTTTCACCTTTTGATATATGAGTGTCGAAGTGTCAGGTGGGATGCCTTGAGCCACGTTTAAGTTCCTCTATCATTGTACATTGGGTTATGTCTTCTGTTCACTTCTGCTTCCATCAGGACTTACTGGACCATCACTCTCTTCAACTGGTATCCTCCAGGATATGCATAGCTAGGATTCTCAGGGCTCATGAAGGTACCCGTGGCCATGGTGTAGCCAAAATGCAGTAGCTGCAGTTGAAACTATCTCAGGTGGTACAGATATTCCATGCACCAACACAGGAGAATGGAAGGCTGGCATGTTTTAGGAACTCAATGACACCTGGCTTCTCATTTCTAGATCCTGACAGTTGGCAGCTTATGGCTACAGGCTCACAACCTGGGCTTTGGGCAGCTACATCAAACCCACAGGAAGAGCAAACTTCAACACTTGGGAGAAGCCAAAATTCTCTTCTTTTAAGAGATGACTCATAATTACCCCATCTTTCTCTTTTAAACCAAGTAAACTAAAAATTATTGCATATATGGGAAATTGTGCCTTTAGCATTGATAGTGCAGACCTGGATATGGTAAGCATGTTTCTTATATTTCAACTTTGTATTTGTACTTTAGATTCATTTGATATGAAGTATAAAGTCAAGGAGAATATATTTTATATTTGACTATGAGAATTCCTGGTGGTATTGACCAGCATCAATCAGTGCATTTTAAGCCTCTAGTAGCACTTTATATATTTTCATTTGAATATCTTTTATTATGAAATCTTCAATATTAACCAGTTACTTTTGACACTAAAGCCCACATATAAATTCAGTTCTATTACCATTCACTTTAGTTTTTTCATTTCACACATTTAACAAAGCAAGCAATGATGTAATATGCAAGTCTTAATTATGCTGTACATTTAAAAGTATAGATTCTTCAATACTGTAGATATTTTCTAATTAGATATTTATTGCTTTTCAGTAGTATTTTTTAAAATATGTAAAATGAGCACACATGTGGTACTTTTACTGAGAATTCAATTATTGTCTCATATGTTTGAATGCTTGGTCCTCAGCTTATCTGTTTGAGAAGGATTAGAAGGATCAGGAGGTGAGGCCTTGTAGGTGGAGATGTGTCCCTGGCATTGAGCTTTGAGGTTTCAAAATCCTACTGCAGACCCATGTCTCTGCTGATCACTATGTAAAGGTCTCAGTTACTGCGTCAATACCATGCCTGTCTGCATGCTTCCACCATCCCTACAGTGATGATAATGGACTAACTGTAAGAAAACTTCCAATTAAATGATTTCTTTTATAAGAGTTGCCCTTGCTCATGGTGTTTCTTCATGGCAATATAACAGTGACTAAGACAACTTCTTTATTCATTTTAAAGTGATATTAGCTGTATTGGTACTGTGTATTAATGTACACTGAATTATGTGTTGAATCACAATTGATTTGGTATGGCAAACTTGACTTTTGCAAAATAGTACCTTTTCAGCTGGACAGTTGTGATTATTAGAATGTTCAGGTCTAGTGGAGTAAAAATGTTAATAAACCATCATTGGGAGAAAATTTCCTGTCTTAGTTATAGCTCTAATATCCTTTTTCTTGTCCTTCACTTAGCCCATTCCTCCTACCTCTATGGCTTTCTACTGCTGCTTTTGTGTATTGAAAGATAATGTATACAGAGAATTCTTATAAGATGAGCCATATAGTTACTTCCAATAATAAAGAAAAGTGCTAGAGCAGAATTAGATTACCATAATGGCCTGGAGGAGTAGGTATTACCAAGGGGCAATTATTATGAGATACATTTCGTATCAATAAAAGATCTAAGTAAATGATTGCTAGCCCACTATGCTTTGATTTTGGACTGACTGCCTTAAGCAGCACTGAGTGGAATGATAACAAGGCACTGAAGTATAGTAACAAAAATGTGTGACCTTTGGAAATTGATAAATCTATGGCACATTTTTGGCTCTATTTGTTTTATTTAAATTTAAGTTAAAATATTGTCTTACCAAGCACTGCACTGAGCTCCAAGTGTCTTGTGGAAGAAAGGGAGGAGGGATTGTACCAGCTAGCGCGGGGGGGTGTCAGGATGGGGGATCTCATAGGTACAGATGACATGAGCTTGCAGGAACTCATGGACTCTATACCAACAGTCAGGGAGCCTGAAGGGAACTGATCTAGGCCCTCTGCATGTGTAGCTTGGTCTCTTAGTAAAGCTTTTAACAGTGAGAGCAAGACCTTTCCATGGTGCTTAGCTGGCTTTTGGTAACCTGTTCCCAGTGTTGGATTACCTGGCCCTGCCTTGACATAAGACATAAGAGGAGGAGCTCGGTCCTGCCTCAACTTGATGTGCCATAATTTGTGCAAGCCCCTGGGAGGTCTGCCCCTTTCTGGATGGAGTTGGAGGAGGAATGTATGGGGGTGGGTAGATGGGAAAAAGAGTAGGGGATGAGAGGAGAAGATAGAGGGAAAGCTGGTTGGTATGTAAAATGAATGAAAATATCATTTAAATAAAAATAAAATAAATAAATAAAGAAAAATATTGTCTTACAATTTCACAGATGTGTACCATATAAATACTGGTCACTCTCATCTCCCACCTCCCCACCACTCTATCTTCCCCTCTCCTTCCCCCAAATTTCTTACATTCATATTTCATCCTTTTTGTTTAGTGACAAGGTCAACCATAGTCAACTATTTTACTATGGATTTGGAACTATCTATTGGAGTCTAGTGGACCAGCAGATGGTGCACAACTGAAGACAGTGATTAATCTGTCCATAGCTAGTAGTTCAGTGTTAAAAGGGCCACTGCCCCCCAACACACACATTGATTTATTGTTAAAAGGCCTGGTTTGTGAGAATCCAGTGTAGTAACTGTAGCTGATGTTAATTAATGATTAAAATAATTGTATAAAATCTAGGGAGTGATGTTTTTAGCCCATCTCCAGATCTTCCAGCTCTTAAACACTTCCAACCTCCTCTTCCTCAATGTTTCCCATGGTTGTACCTCTTAATAATTGTGTGACTACTAGTGATTCTCCTTTGTCTTTTCATTTCTAAAGTTGGTGACAATGCTTATCTTGCAGGTTTATAGAAATGCCAAGTACAGTATGCCTAAAACTCCTTTGCACAGTGATTCACTCCCTGTATAGCAGGCTTTGTGTTTTTATTTTTATGCACTTAATGAGCACTCAGATAGTTAACCTTCATTAAGTTGTGCTCTTCATTCCCATTTACCTCATGGATGTGCTTCTGTATCACTTTTTAGAAAGATGTGGTTTTAACATGTTGCAAATTCTGCCTTAAGCCCTAGCATTCAGTAGACTACAGATTATAAGAGTACCCCACCTCACCAAGCTACGTAGTGAGACCTGGTCTTTGAAAACAAAACAATAAAAAGATATGTGGATGAATTAGTGAACATTACCTTCTTCTCTCATTATGGTATGACGTTTGTAACTTATGGAGAGAAAATAGGACTGGGTCCATGTTCTTCTTATTTCTCCACTGTCATTTTAACTAAAACTGGTAGGATCATAAGGGGATTTATTATTTGATTTTAATGGCTATGCCAACTGCTGTTTTGTCTTCTCCCATACTAACCTGAGTTACATGATTTGTGCCTGTGATGCCTGTAGATTTGTAGGACATTTTTCAGACCTTTATTTTGGCAATAGCTAACAGTGTTCACATTTTATAGCAGAAAATTATCAAAAGATTTTGTGAAATCAATGGATACCAGGGTTGAGCTCTTTGACAATTTGAGGCACTTTGAACCTTTGAAAGTGAATTGACATTTTATTTACGTAAAACCAGTCAACATTAAGCTTTTAAAGTTATTTTCATGTCTGCATTACTGATAATTGTTTTGGGGGGAACGTAGGGAATAGAGAAAGAGTATGATAAATACTTTTACCTTAGCCTGCCTTTTTAAAAGAGAGTCTTAAAGGGCAGAGCCACTTGGTTGAGAGATTTTTAAATGCTAAATGATAGTTTTAAGATTTTTTTCTCAGTAGAGGTTTGGGGATCAAGAAAAGTCAGACAGACTGCTATCTGAAATCTTAGCTTCTTAAAGTGTTAACAGAACTGTCATTTGTTGTTCCTTGACCATTAGAAATATTTTCTGGAATATTCTCCACTTATAACTATAACTTCTGGGTAATGGCTATCTTGTTTTGTGTAATGCAATTTAAAGGAATTTGAAAAGAGCTTTAATTATTTAAAGCATGATCATTATTTTTGTATATTGCTCAATTGGAGGTGATTTCCTCTGAGATGCATATTGCATAGACATAGTGGTACTGTCTTTTTTTCAGTATTTATTTTAAAGGTAATCTTTTTTTCTTTACTCACTCTAATTTATCCACTGTCTCTATTTACCCACCTGTCATTTTTCAGCAGTTACAGACAATTGGTAATAATTCTTGCTAGTGAATGGTGAGGCTACCAGATTGAAAGTAAAATACTGTAAAAAAGCTATCTGAGACTGTACTAATTTCACTTAGAGCATACAATTATTCAAACGAGTATAGTAGCATTGCTGTCACTTGATACTTAAATAGGCTTTTTTTATTAAAAATTTTCACCTCCTCCCCTCCTCCCATTTTCCCCCTCCCCCTCTCTCTCCAGTCCAAAGAGCAGTCAGGGTTCCCTGCCCTGT
>LOJH01048624.1:0-12999 GCA_001685095.1 Ellobius talpinus
TGGAGTACTAAACAGAAGAAAAAAAATAACGACATCTTGAATTTTGCAGGAAAATGGATGGAGCTAGAAGACAGCATTTTGAGTGAGGTAACACAGGCACAGAAAGACAATTATCACATGTACTCACTCATAAGTGGTTTTTAAACATAAAGCAAAGAAAAGAAGCCTACAAATCACAATCCCAGAGAAACTAGACAACAATGAAGACTTTAAGAGAGACATACATGGATCTAATCTACATGAGAATTGGAAAAAGGCAAGATCTCCTGAGTAAATTGGAAGCATGGGGTCCTTGAGAGAGAGCTAAAGGGGAGGAGAGAGGCAGGGAGGGGAGAAGAGAAAAATGTAGCGCTCAATAAAAATCAATTATATATATATAATTTAAACCTAGCACTACCATATGATCCATGCTTGGTGTGCACTAAGACACATGGAGTAGAGACTCCATGCTTGCAGCAGAGTTCAGGCCTCACAACCACCAAGCCATGGAATTGCTAGGTGCCCACAAAAAAAGGGAGAGCTATTGTACAAGAATACAGAGACCCATTAGTCGATTTGATTTTAGTAAGAAATGTAAACAACTTCAAGTTCTCCCTAAAACACACACAGAGTCAAACAAAATTAACGACCTTTTGGTACCTGTCTGAAACAGATACACCAATGAGTAATGTGCTGTCCTGTTAAATGCTGTTACCTTTCCCGTGTTGATATTTTGCACACGAGTCTTACATTACATTTGTGAATGCAGACACTGTGGACTCTAATTTTTATTTCTCATATTTCCCTTGTGTGGATTTTAATATCTGGCTATATTATTGTTCTAAAGCAAGAACAGATGGCATTCAAAGACAGAAAATGGGTTATTTTGGGAAAGCAGTAAACATTTCGTGACTGACACAACCCTCATAAATCTCTCTCGGTCGTCAGTGGCAGTGTGCTCCATCCTGCCTTCCCCATAATTACATCCCCGTTACATTCCTGCTATTAATTTTGAATTTTGTCTTCTTCTCCTCATGAGACACCCAGGTTTATTTTCTGAGTCCACTTTTATTTGTCATTTTTATTGATGTTTGTCTTCTCAGTGCTTTTGTATGTAACCTTTCTCCTAACTTTCTTTGAACTGATTCCAATTTATTCTGTTTTTTAAAGAAATCTGACCTCAGTTGGGTAACTTGTTCATTAGTTTCCAATCTGTCATTTCAATAAATTCCTCGAGAACCGTTTTGACTGCCTCCCAGCTAATGGCATTTTATCACTGTTTAAAGTATTTCTGTTCCCAGTATGATTTATTCTTTGACACAACTATTTTCAAATTTATTTTTCTTAATGGGTGGCCCTTCATGAACATAGCCAGCTCTCATTCAGTTTCATTATGTGTCAATAATATGGTCTACATAATAATGTTTCTTGAAACTGGTGGAAGCTTGCTTTATGGCCTAAGAGGGAAGCTCACAGATTCAGATCCAAGATTCCCTCACATATAGGATGCAAGTCCAGTTCCCAGCATCCTAATGGGGTGGCTTTTAACTGCCTAGAACTCCAGCTCACACTGGAGGTGATCTGACAAGCACTTTTGGCCTCTGTGAGCACCCATGTATGTGTGGGTGCTCACACATACAGCACACTCCCCAACAAATAAGAAACTTATATATATTTCCAAATATATATATATATATATATATCTGAGGAACACACACACTTAAATAAATTGCTGCAGGCTGTTGTCTGTGTGAGCCCTTTATGTTAAACTTGCTATTTATGCTCTGGGCCTTTATTTCCATCTAATTTTGGGGGAGTGTTACATATTAATTAAATTGTTACTTCCAAATTGTGGATTTGTCCAATATTCATATTGTAAGGTCATTTTTTATATTTGTTTGTTATTATCCTGTTGTGACCATTTCTATCCACAGAGACGCTATGGTCTCACTGGCTTTGCTAACTTCATGGTTCTTCTACATGTCTGCCTTTGATGTCCTTGTCCTTGTCCTCTCTCTAGCCCACTGTGGGGACAGTGCTCTGTTGTCCTCAAGCCAAGCCTGGAACATTCTCCTGCACTCCCTACCTGTCATCTACCACCCTGTTAATTTCACTCAAGCATCCTCTGAGTTGGGAACCCAGTTGAGGCCCTGGTCATGGTATGACTCTCAAGAGCTTTGGATGACATGAATTTCTTCAACTGGATGTGGTGACATACACCTTTAATTCCAGCACCCAGGAGGCAAGGCGGGCAGATCTCTGAGTCTGAGGCCAGCCCGGTCTACAAAGTGAATTCCAGGACAGTCAGGGCTACCCTACTTTAAAAAATAAAAAAGCAATATGGCAATACATGTGATTGTAAAATTCCCAGCTGCACCCCTGAAACGAGAGCAACTCCCTGGGCAGGTGCATTGGTGTCATGTGACCACACTGGCCAGCTGTAACTTGCTGGGCAAACCTAGCCCATGGTTAATGTCTATAAATTAACCTTCTTCTTTTGTGTGTGCATGTATGTGCATGTCAAATGTATGCATGTATGTGGTGTGTATGTGCACACGTGTCTGTGCATGTAGAGGCCAGAGATGGACACTGGATTATCTTCATCTCTCTCTCTCTTCAGTGTTTTTAGTTTTCATATTTTAACTTTATTTTTATTAATTCTTTGAGAATTTCACATTTATTTTCATCATATTCATCCCCTTCCCCCAACTCCTTCCAGATCCTGCCCATTTTATACCCACTCAACTCTGTGTCCTCATTTATAACAAAACCGTTGAGTCCAACTTGTGCTGTCCATAAACTCTTGGCTGTGTGGCCCTGCTGATATCAATCATCGCTCGCTCCTCAGTTGGGACTTTGTGCTTACCTTCCCATCTATGCTGGGGTTTTGCCTGGCCTCACTTTGCTCCTTGTTCATACCGTCACAGTGATGGTGAGTTCACATGTCTGGCTGCCCTTCTGTGTCTGAAAAACTCAGGTTTGATGTAGTCATCTGCTTGTGTTCTGACAAATAAACCTTGCTTGGAGTCAGAGGGCAGAGCTAGCCACTAACTGACCAAAATTAACCATAGAGGTTTGGAGGACTGCAGACAGAGAGGAGACAGGGAGTACTAAGGCGGGGCTGAGAGAGGAAGGAACAGAAGAATGAAGTCACTGGTGGCTGCTGCCCTGTTTCCCTGATCTCTCAGGTTCTTACTCTGATAGCTGACTCTCGATTTTTTTATTGATAAAGAATAATTAGATAAATGCTTCAGTAATCATCTCCTCTGGTTTTTACTGGCTCTGCCTCCTCTTCCAGAGACTTGGGAGGAGGGGTTGTGATGTAGCTGTCCTCTCTTATGACTGAACACCCCACAGTCTCTCTCCATCTTATTTTATGTGGCAGGGTCTTCTACTGACTTGGGAGTGCTGTGGCTGTGAACTCAGGTGCTCACACTAATGCAGCAGACAGTCTAAGAACTGAACCACTCCCAGCCCATGTAAAGTAGGGGTCATTAATGCATAGCTCCATGCATGTATTCCCACACCATCTCCAGCTGCTTTCTTGCTATGGCAGCAGAACTGAGCAGCAGGCACAGGCCATGTACAATGGTTAATTTGACACATCAGATGGTCTGGACCACAGGGTCCCCATATAGCAAGTTAGGCTTTCTTTCCTATCAGGTCTGTGGGTGTTTCTGGGAAGGTGAGCATTTAAGTTGGCAGACATACTGGGGCATCGTACCATTCTGAAAGGCCTGGAGGGAACAAAAAGCTGTGGCAAGGCTGACTGTTGTCTGCCTAGTAAGACACACAGTCAGCCCAGCCCTTGTGGCTCCTAGAACTTCAGACTTGGTCTGGAATTTACATTTTGGCTCTCTGATTCTTAGCCCTATCTAACCCCACCATGAGCCTACAGACAGGAGAATCATGGGACTTCTCGTCATCCATGATGGTGGGGACCATGTCTGTCGAATGTCCATACATCCTATAACGTACAAGCAAAGCTCTTCACAGAAATCTCCCCTTGGCTCCTCACCCAGCAGGCTGTTGCAATTGCTTTTGGCCAAGGAAATGCAGCTGGTGGTGATGAGGGTGACAGGAAGGAACTCACAGCGCAGTAGAAAATGAACACCAAGTACCAAATAGAGCTGAGCCACCACGGAGACACTCTACTGGGCTTATCCTGCTCGGGTTTTCCACACGCACGTGTGGGTGATTAAAGACGAGAGTGTTTGAAGAGGAGAGGCGGTTTCCATAAACAGTTGCCTTGATGAGCCGGAGTCAGCGCAAGCCGGGGACAGCGCCCTGGAACCCTCTTTAATCTGCCTTGTGATCTCATTTCCACATGGGCCGAAGACCACGTTCATGTGACCTTAGAAGAGAACTGGGCTTGGAGCCTGAGGGTATCAGTTTCCACGCAGGAAATGGAACAGCCTCGAGGCCTGTTGTCCATTCTGTACTGTAGACTCTTCAGAGAGAACTCCCATGCCCTCCTGCTTCTAGAAGGGGGCACTGTGGTTCCTTGGGACGAAACCTGCCGACTGCCCCATGACAACATGGCGAAATTACAATAAGGAATCTCCAAACATAAAATTCCCCTGCCATGACGTCACACAGAGCTCCTGAAGAAGCAGTTATTCATGACCATCAGCTGAGTGAGTGACTGTGGCTAACATTTGGGACTCACAGCTGAAGATTTTTCTGGAAAGAGTGCCCGCCCCTGGGGGTGGCTGAGTGGAGGAGAGATTGACCTACAGACTGTTTGCTTGTACTAGTGACACACGGTGTCTTACGATCCGCTTGTGTTTAGCAGAGTGTCCACAGCGAATAGAGAGTTGTTTGTGGATCCCCCGCGGCAGATGCCTTCAGCTGTGCACTTTG
The DNA here is from genome assembly GCA_001685095.1 of Ellobius talpinus. NCBI lineage: Eukaryota > Metazoa > Chordata > Mammalia > Rodentia > Cricetidae > Ellobius > Ellobius talpinus. Next base: position 4,843 of record LOJH01048624.1, read on the forward strand.
TAAACATCATCAGTTCCCAGCACTTCTCTGGTCTCCAGGGCGGCTGTGCTCTGAGTGGTGCAGCTGTCAGGGTAATACAACGATAGGCTGTGGTCTGCTTGTCCAGGGAAAAGGCTGGCTGGTTCCTAGTCTAAGCGTTCTAGGTTCTGCCTCCTCACGGGATGCTGGCACACTCGACCTTTCCCAGAGCAGCCAGTTCACCCTCCTTCAGGTCTGTCAACACAGATCCTCCTTATTATTGTAAATGTTTACATATTTACCACTCTACCAATATCTCTTGTTCAGGGCTGATATTTCCCCATACTCCAGTTACCTGGTGCCTGCCCTCAGGGAGTCTGCTTGTTTGACCCAAGGAAGACTCCTGGTTCTGCCAACTTTCAAATTACCTCAGATTCCTGTGCTCTAAATGTTCTCCTCTGTTCACAGAAAATATAGTGTAAAATGCAGGTGCATGTCAGTCCAGGCTGCTCAGGAGAGGTGAGAATCACACCAGAGTCTCTGCTCCAACCTTAGGCTCTGACCTGCGGGCTGCCCTTGGGAGTTCAGATACCACAGCAACTAGGACTCCAGCGAGGTCACCACCACCTCAGCAGAGCCTGGGCTCCTCCTCTCCTCTCTCCTGTCAATCTCCAGACCTCCTGAGTCCTGCCTCAGTCCTTTCAGCTCAGCAGCTGTTGCATAGCCTGAGGCCAGTCCATCCTTTCAGCTCAGCAGTGTTGCAGGGCTCCAATCCCTTCTTGTGGGTTTCGTGGACTGGTTTACAGAGAACTCTCATGGACAGCCTGAATGCCCTTGACTGTGAGACAGTCTGTCATTTAAAATTCAGGGAGGCTCCTCAGACATCCCAGGGCACACCTGGAACTGAAGCATTAGAATTTGTGTTCTGGTGAACCAGTAATGAAACTCCAAGGGAACAGTGGCTGTGACTAGTGAGGTAGCCCTGGGTCACCTCTGTCCTGAGGATCCTGTTTTTTCGGTTTGTTCCAGTTCCTCCCACGGGTCTAGACTGTGTACTCTGGGTACACATGTGTCTATCTCATGGGATACAGACATATTTTAAAAGCTATAACCCTACAACAGAGGCGGGTCCCACAGCTGGCTTTTCATGTCAATTGATCTGGTGTGGATGGAAAGTACATCCATGGAGATGGCATGTGCTGGAGGCAGGCTGAGAGCAGGCATGGTGGGAAGACCTTGGGATGGGTGAACCAGGAGGATTGGCCATGTGTCTGGAGTCACATCGAATCGGGGTACTGATGATACTATAATCTTGGGTAACACAGGCCTGGTTCCTCCTTCCTCCATCAGCACTCTGGACACCGTGCCTCTTGTGGGCTGCCTTCTACACTGGGCGTGTAGCTCTGCTCTTATCCTGCTTCAGAGATGGTTGGAATTTTGGTTAACCCCTGTGCCTGCACAGTATACGGTTTGCAGAATGGAATTTTTTGGAAGTGGGCTGTTGGGAGGTGGCATATTTATAAAAATATATCTTGTGGACTGGATGTGAGCTTGGTAGAAATTGCTCCTTTGTCTTCTACCCTCCTGGTTTCTGCCAGCTATAGTTCTGACCCAGAAAGCATCAGCATAGATCTCGAATAAAGCAGGAGGTGGGGGGAGGGCAAAACCAGAGAGCTCTGATGTAGAAATTGAAATTTCACACTCCAAAGGGCCAGGATGGTTGCCAAGGTCAGCAGGCAGCCTGCTCCTCCACCCCCTAGTTGAGTCAGAGGCAACATTGCTCCTGTGTGCGTCAGAGGCCCATACGCTGCTAGGAAGGCGTGTTTGACATCTGTGTCTCCTGCACCCCCTGAACACACTCGAGTCTTTCAGCCGGGGGGCATGTCCCACTCATCTGGTGAATGCATCAGCCCAATGCAATTTGCTTTCTAAACAGATGTCCCGGGCCAGGAGTGGAGGGAAGCACAGCTAACTTTGCCTAGAAGTTGCTGGAAGACTCTTTATGAGGCTTTTGACTGGGGATTGGGGGAGTTCACAGAATTCGCTTTAATTGCCAACACACCTAATTTGGGCACCCGAGTTAGGTATCCCAAACGAGCTCAGTCCTCATCCGGAAGGAGGGTTTCTGCCTGCCATCTGCTTGTGAGGATTTCTCAGGCTGCTTTTCTGAAATGACCAAGTAGAAAAGAATTGTGGCTGATCCTACAGGCCCCTTGGTGGAGTCGGAACTCCACCCACACCGAATGTTGACCCACTGCCACGTTCTGTCTTCATTCACCTGCTGATTCCTACATGGGGGTTTGCGTCCTGCTGGGAGCCCACAGGTGTAAATGAAGCCATTGTGTGTAGGTGACTGAGGGCCAGCAGAGGCTTGGAGATCAGCAGAGGCTGCCCATAACTTACTTCTTAGGTCATTCATGCTCTATGTGCATGAATGACCTTCCCTCCCTCCCTCAGGCAAGTCACAAGGATCTCAGAGGAATATTTAAGTTGCTATAGATCTCGGTTTCCTTTAGGAATTTCCCCCACTTGCCTTGTTTCCCCTTTAAAGCAGGGTTGTGAGTCACCTTCTTGGAGCTCAATTACTGTTTTGTCCATATGGATGTGCCCAAAGAAGGAGTGACCTGAATCTTGCCCTTAGTAAGAGCTATACCTGTTTAGATCCTTCTAGAAGAAAAGAGGCACCACGTTGTGGCATGCTCCCTTAGGGGCTGGGTTGGCAGACCTGTGGAAGCCCAGGGACTTCATGAGGACCCCTAGGCCAAGGGACAAGAGATAATGCTAACATCGAGCTGAACTTCAGGTTGTATTGGATGTGAGATGGGGCTAAGGGGATATATGAGGTAAAGGGGTGTGATAGTTCGTTACTCAATGTCGACGCTTGTTTGGGAAAGCACAGCCTCAGTGCATGACAGTCTTGTCATAGGCCTGTACCCCTCCCCCATGATGGAGGCTGTCCCTGTGCAGCAGGGCCAGTTTCTTTGGGTCACTGTCATATGGCTCATGCCATTCCTATTTAAAGAATGTTGCCTAAGTTCTTGCCCCTATGGCGATAAGGCATGGACAGGAGACCCCAAGAATGATGGCAGCCACAGACCACCAAGTGACTGGCTATCACAGGGGCCAGGAGTTTGGACCAAGGTAGGGAGCTCACGGGGCAGTGAAGACAGCTAGCTCCTTACACAAGTCCTGGATGCAGAGGGCAGCTGTAGGGAGCCCAGGGTGTTGGAGGGCTACAATACAGTCTGAAAGCCATGTATCACCAGAGGCTCAGAGGCGTACAAAGGGCACTGGAGGACTATGTGTGGGGACTGCCAGAAGGTTCCTGGACAGCAAGAATCAGAATTAGGACAAGAAGATGGAATTCCCCAGAGTTGAGTGACATGGGTGGTCAGGCCTGCTGGCTGGTTGACAGAGGTTCTTTCTACCCAATTTGAGGCCCTAGGGCCATCCATAAAGCCAAGTGGGGACTGGGAATAGGTGTTTTGAAGAGGGGAGTGTTCACATCTTACCATTTTACTGATGACAGATGAAGAACAGGGAAGTCCTTGGGGCAAGTGGGGGCCTTAAGGATGACTCTAGGAAGGTCTGTGAGTGCTTGGTCACAGCAGAAGTCCAAGGAGACTAGGGTGGGAACGTGTTCCTGATGGGAAACTTGTCCCTCTGGAGGCTGAGCTGCTGGAGAACCCCTTACCTCTGTTCAGAGTCTGGAGGTGCCCATGGGGTGCTGGAGAAGACAAGGGACATGCTGTCAATAAACTCTACTTTCGCCTGTATGTCCAGAGCATTTGAGATGGACCAACACGTGTATGTGAGAAGGGCCTGGGTCTTAGAACACAGCTTGGCACCTGAATCCCAAGTGTCCCTGTGGGCCCCTGAGTGTCTTCTGTAGTTTTGACTCTGGGTGGCACAGTATCTCTAGAGACCCTTTAATGTCCTGCCTCACCCTGCTACATGGGTACTCTAACAAAAGCTACCAGACTCCAACAAAAGCAGGCCACCAGACCAGGCCCTTACTTATCTCTCACAAGGCTTCCAAATGTGTATAAGATGACTAACAAAAAAAATGAAAAGAAGCCCCAAAGGACCTTGTGTGAAGTTTGCAACTCTCAATGTCTTTTATTATTTATTTATTTATTTATTCATTCATTCATTCATTCATTCATTCATTCATTCTTTATTTATTTATTTATTTCATGAATAAACCCCACATAGGTGCTCTCTGACCTGCGAGCCAGTGGGCCTGCTGGTATCCAAGGCACAGGAAAGGTGGGGCTCTACCCGGATTGGCCAGGGTGTGAGCGACACCAGAGGGCAGGCTGGCTCAGAACCAAGTCAGTGCTGGGCTTACTCTCTGGTGGTACAGGTCTATTTGGCTCTCAGGAAATGGGTGCAGAGGCCCCGCGGTCTTCCAGCAGAGGCTTTGGGTACCGCTCCAAGCCATTTGTCCTGACAGTTGTCATTTGTGCACCCCACAGTTGCGTGTGGATGTAAATGGATCTGACTCCGGCCAGCGCCTGATGGAGACGCTGAATGATCTGCAGCTGGGGCTGGCGCAGCTGCCTTTGAAAGGTCCCCGCCTTCAGAGGGCTGACCTCCCACGGAAGAGGAGCAGCCGTGAAACTTGGGGTGACAGCACTACTCTAGGGGGCAATGGGGATGGCACTTTTTTTTCCTGGAGTGACATGTGTGTGGTAGGTACTGCTGTGTGCCCCATCTGCTGAGCCAAGGCTGGCTTGTTAGGAGTTCCCAGATCTACCAGGTGACACTGCACATATGTGGAGTCCATGTCGTTTCTTGGCAGAACTCTCTTCTTCCAGAGGTAGGGTAGGGGTGATGGTGTGATGTCTGGTAGCTACCAGGCCGGAGTTAGGGGCACCTGTCTTCTGTGTTGCCTCCACCTTGGGAGGACATGTGCATCTGAGAGATGGAGATTCCCATGAAAAGGCCCAGGAGTCATCTATCAGGAAAGACTGAGGCATGGACCCATCAGCCCCTGCCTCTGAGGGCTGCCCTTGGGTGGTAAGAGTATGCCACCCAGCAACACTAGCCACATCTGGTATGTATCCATGTGAGACACAGAATCCTGTGTCCCAAAGCGGAGGAAAACAGCCAACCATGCACATCACAAACAGCCCACAGACAGTTAGCTTTGGTGGTTTAAGGATCTCAGTAGACCAGCCGAATGTTACAGAGGGGCAAGAACAACCAGAGAATGAGGGCAAACTGTATGGCCCAACTATGTAGGCAAGAAAAGCTACATTCTCGAGTCCGGCAGTTGGAAAAGTTCTTGGGCTCTGGGGAGAGAAACCACGAGTGTGCCAGGATCCTCATGGCTCTCCCTCTGAGGTTCAGATCCCCACACTTGATCTCACTTGAGGTAGACTTCCTGTCTTCTAGTCTCATGAGATGCTATGGGCCAGAGGCCACTGAGAATAAAGTTGGCCAGGGGACTTACCCAGTGACAAGTGACACCTCCCAGCCCGGGTCTATATTCTTTTCACAGAACTCAGGCATTTGCTTTTATTTGGTTGTGTTTTTGAGACAGAGTCTTGCTATGCAGGTTAGGCCATTCTTGAACTCACTACATAGCCTAAGGTGACCTAAAACTCTAGGTACCTCCCCCTGTCAGCCTACAGATGGCTCAAATCATAGGCATGAGCTGTGACTCATGGCTCTGCGCTTTTCAGAGTGAGATTTCTTGGTCCATCTCCACCTCAAGACACCTGTTTGTGAAGAGTTATCTTAACCAATGTCTTTACAAGAGGCCAGGAAACTTTTTCTGTCAGATGTTGAAAACCTTTGTGAAATTGGCAAGAGCTTTCAACACATTTTAATTTTTTTTGTGGGAGGGGGCGGTGAAGAAAAACACGAAGAATTAAGAGTATCTGGAAGAAATAAAAACTTTGGTACACCCAACTGGTGCCTGCTTTCCCTGGCTACTGTGTAGCACCTTGGAAATGTTCCTCCTCTGTCCCAGCCCCCTCAGGAGTCCTGATTGCCAAACGTTCAGTGAATCTCTTTGAAAATATGGCAGAGAAGTAAACTTAAAATCTAAAATTTTAAATGTTGTGGCAGTAGGGAGAGGGATGCCATGGGACACAGGTAGAAGCCAGAGGACATATTGTGGGACTCAGTTTCTCCGTTCACCCTGTGGGTGTAATGAGTCTTTTTCTGTCTCACCAGCTAGCTCCCAAATAATGACACAGAGAGTTATTAATTATGAAAGCTTGGCCTTAGCTTAGGCTTGTCCTACTAGCTCTTATAACTTAAATTAACCTGCTCTTATTAATCTTTGTTGTACCATGTGACTTTTTACCTTTCTTTCATCTTGCACCTCCCATTTCCTCTCCATGGCTCCTGGCGTCTCCTCTGCACCTACTTCCTCTCTCTGCCCAGAAGTCCCGCCTATACCTCCTGCCTAGCTATTGGCCGTTCAGCTCTTTATTAAACCAATCACAGCAATATATCTTCACACAGTGTACAAATATCTCACCACACATGGGACCTGGGCTCAAGCTCATATTGTCAGGCTTGGTGACAAGCCCCTTTGCCCACTAAACTATCTTTCCATGCTAAAACTTAAATATTTAAAAATTATTTTATTTTATGTGTATGAATATTTTGCTTGCATGTATGTTTATGTACCACATGTGTGCAATGCCTGTGAAGGCCAGATGAGGGCATTGGATCCCTTGGAACAGGAATTTTTCAGGCATTTGTGAGCCTCCATGTGATGTGCTGAGAACTGAATCCAGGTCCTCTGAAAGAGCAGTCAGTGCTCTTAACTGTTGAGCCATCACCAAGCTGAACTTAAATATTGTAAATGAGAGAGTTGAGTGAACACTTTATTGAGTGACTCCATATGTTCAGAAACTCTTAGCAACCCATCATACACATGTTCCCAGACATTTAATTTCTGGCATGTTTAAGTCTGAACTATTTCTGTGTACTCTTGGTCAGATCTCAGCTGTGAGACCGAGAAAGGAAGGAAAAGGTTGTATGTGCTGTCCTATGGCATCTCCAGATCTCTCAGTGATGCCCAGGATGCTTTTGACTTCTCTGCTGAGATTTACCAAACAGGTCTACCCCTTAGAGAGCACTGTCCTGAGGTGGGTGTTGAGGAAGATCACAGCTGGACCCATGGGGTCATCTTCTAGATGCTACCATCCCAGCCAAAATCTCCAAAGAGCCAAGAAACAGAGCTTTTTCTCATGTCTTCTCAATGTCAACATGCCACATCACCCCAAACACCAAGCAGAAAGGTAAATAGTTTCCTATACACATAACCATGTAAGGAAAGTGTGGTAGTTTGACTGTAATTAGGCCCTATGATCTCATAGGGAATGGAACTATTAGGAGGCACTATTATGGCTTTGTTGGAGTGGATATGGCTTTGTTGGAGGAAGTGTGGGGTGGGCTTTGAGGTTTTCTATGCTCAGGATATCACCCAGTGTCTCAGCTGACTTCCTATTGCCTGCAAGATATCAGATTCTCAGTTACTCCTCCAGCACTACACCTGCCTGCACTCTGCCATGCTCCCTGCCTCTGACTGAACCTCTGAAACTGTAAGCCGCCCCAATTAAATGGTTTCCTTATAAGAGTTGCTGTGGTCATGGTGTCTCTTCACAGCAATGGAAACCCTAACGAGGACAGAGGTCTCTGAAAACAAGGACACATGGAATACCTCAGTATTAATGAATTCACCTCAAATCCTTCTCCTTCAATTCCTACTCAATACTAAGGTCCACTTGGAAAAAAAATCAGACAGGCATGTTGAAGATATCAACCGGTAGGAGACAACTTTGGGGGAAGCTTTCAAGTTAATATCTTCAGATGTTCGTGAGTTATGCCCGGGTGGGGACTCAGACTTTCCAGGACTGTGGCTTCAACTGCTGCTGCCTGTGCACATGTGATAAAGGTTTTGTTTTGTTTTGTTGTCTTTGTTTATCCTGCGAAGCTGGAATTTGTAAATGTGGCTTGTGCCACTCAGCTCGGAGACCTATTCTTACCTATGAATGCCCGACCTTAGCTTGGCTAATAATCTAGCCAGCTTTTCTGTAGTAATATTTCATTTGTATTTTATTCTGATCTGAAGATCAGAGAATAAAACAGCCCACTGATCAGCCTTACAGACCAGCCACCCTAGTTTGCCATAGAAACTGGGCAGTAGTGGTGCATGCCTTTAATCCCAGCCCT
>LOJH01048627.1:0-12999 GCA_001685095.1 Ellobius talpinus
CCCTCCTTCTGCCTTTCAACTGGACCTTGGGAGCTCAGTTCATTGCTCTGATGAAGGTCTCTCTCATCTCCATCTGTCGCCAGATGAAGATTCTATGGTGATAATAACAGAGCTGCACACACATGACACATAGAGACATAAAAAGAGTAGTTGATTGGTAACTTATAATTAAGTTTATGTAACTTTATCTTGCTTTTGTTTATAGGATGAGAGATGATTGATAAATATGATTATTGTCAACTGTAAAACTAGAACAGAATTCATAAAGTAGTTCCTCTAACTTTCTTACATCTTGCATTTCCTCTGGTGTTTGTGTTCTTTAGGATAGTTCACATGGGTATGTGATTGCACATCTTCAAAAGATTGTTTTTAGGTTAGAACAAAATTAAAATAACCTTAACATCAACAGATACTGAACATTTTGACATCAGTCCAGATGTTTTTGTTTTAAGTCTCTGTAAACTGCAATTAATGGAATATAATATCAAAAATCACAATCCAACTTGAGAAAGAAGTGTATTTATAGAGGGAACTTAATAAAATTGAGTCACGTAAATTTCTACATGTTAAATGACAAAAAATAAATACAGATATATGCAGTGTGAAACGATCTACCTGCTGGCTCTTAAAATAGTAATACTTTCTTGCTTTACAAAACACTGCATTTTACGTGAATAAGAAAAATCAATGAACATGTAGTTTTCACCAAGGAACATCACCTTTCACCTATTTAAGGTCATTGTAGTTTTAACTTTGTAGGGTTTGTTTGGTGTGTTTCTAATTAAAATATATGTTTCTTATTAGGAAACTAATCTTGCAGATCACCAGTTAGAAACTCAAGCCCTTCTAATGCTATGTTTCATGGCCTCTGCTTAGTTTTGTGTTGATTGTTGTGAGGGCTTTAAAATTTTCACAAAGAAAATATCCAATCAATGAAAATGTTCAATACTTTAGTGTTTCTGATTCTGTCAAGTTAGTTTTTATTTAGCGTCATCAATATCCCCCTGTCTAATATGGATGTACATTTGTGGATTACTTACATTAGTACCATCTTTTTCTTTGCTGCCTCCTACTTCCTGTTTATTAGTCTTACTTTTTTACTAGAGGACTGAGAAACAATTAAGTCAGTGTGTGTGTGTGTGTGTGTGTGTGTGTATGTATCCTTTGAAAAATTCAAACCTTTATACAATGTAGTTTGATCACATTCATCCCCCAGTATCCACTTCCAAATCCATAATCTCCCTGAAAATGACCCCTCACAACTTCATACTCTTTTTATTTTTTCAATTTTTATTTTTAATGTATTTTGAGTAAATTATAATTGACCCACTTTCCCCTTTACCTTTCCTCCCTTTAACCTATTTCATGTGCCCATCCCACTCTCAAATTGATTACCTTTTTCTTAGATCATTATTGTTACATGTGTGTGCACATGCAACTATATAAATGCAATCTTCTGAGTCCATTCTTGTTGCTAATGTATGCATGACTTTAGGGCTGACCATTTTATATTGAATAATCAATTATAGATCACAACCCTGGGAGAGGGTTTTTTTTAATGCTCTCAGTTGTCATTAGTTGACTGTTTCTCTTTGTTTGCAGATTGAACATTTTGAGATTTTTCTTCCCTTTTCATGTTAGTGTGACTTGATCTCATCTTCTTTAATTAGACATTTCTCAAAGACACAGTCTCACATCAGATTTCCTGATTCTCTGGCTTGCACAGTCTTTTCATCCCCTCTCCCACAATGTTCCTGGAGCCTTCTTTAGTTACAGGAGTTGTGTTGTAGGTGCATCCATTGGGGCTGGAGTCCCCATGACCTGTTGATCTCTGAATTGTGTCTAGTTGTGAATTTCTGTAATGGTCTCCATTTTCTGTAAAGAGGCACTTCTTTGATAAGGGATGAGAGCCTACAGTACAACTGGAGACCTTTTGCTTACCTGCAAGAAAAAGAATGCCACTACTGCACCTTTCTGTATGTTCACGATGATGGTCAGTGTTGTGGTTCATAGGCTTCCTGGCTGGAAATCTATTGTTTCCCTTCCTTTGCAGCTTGCATAAGACTTTATGATGCTTTGGAAGCTAGACTTCAGGAAGGAGGCTTCCAAGTTAGATCTAGGTCCAGTCATGCAAGTCCTGTGTCCCAAGTTGTGATGCCACAATGAAGTCATATTTAGCTGTTCCTGCTCTTGGGCTGGAGTTCATTTTGCAGACATCCTCTCTGAAGTTGAAAGCTGCCATGCAGGGATGTTGGAACTGTTTCCACTGCCAGTGACTTCATTGTTAGTCTTTTATACTCATTAAATTTCCTAGGTGTGATAGCCTTTAAGCACCTTAGGCAAGATTTCTAGAAATTCTTGGTTTCATTATCTTCTGACTGTTCAGTGTTAGGAGTCTCTCTTCTCATCTTGACCTGGGACTTTCTGTGGTTCCATTACAAATCAGGAGGTAGAGTTAGGTATCCCAACCTTATTCATTTGGGTCAAGTGACATATATATATATATATATATTGAAATCATAAAAGAATTATATCTTGTTCCCCTTCTCTTTTCTCTCCAAACCTTACCAGGCAAACATATGCTTTGTTCTCTCTTGAATTCATAATCTTTATTTAATTGTCCTCATACTTATACATATGTGTGTCTATACATACATGTATATGTATATTCCCAGCTATATAAATATAACCTGTTCCGTTTCTGAAATGTTTACTTGTATGTATGTGATTTCAGGACTGACCACTCAGTACTGGATAACGGTTTGGGAAGCTTTCCCCTGGGTAAGACTTTGTCCTGTTCTCAGTATCCCCCCGTTGCCCATAGCTTTTTGTCTAGGGTTGAGGCCCCTTGAGCTTTCCTTCTTCTCTATGAGCATGTGTAGTGATGTCACCACTGTTTGGGCCTTGGTAAGGCAGCCATGATAATGAGATTTCCTGTGTGTAGCTTCTCTGACATTTTTGTGAGACAAGACTCACAGGTCACAGCAAATATCCTACTTCTATGGCTCTTATGATATTTCCCCCTCCTCTTTTGCAAAGATCCCCGAGCTTTACATGCAGGAGTTTGTTGTACCAGTTTGAACTAGGCACCATAGTCTCTTGTTCTCTGTGTTTTAATCATTTGTGTTCTCTGTAGTGGTCTCCATCTGTTGCTAAAGGAAGTTTCTTTGCTGTAAGGGGAAAACAACACTTATCTGTGTGTATAAGGATAAATATTTAGAGTAGAGTTAGAAATTATGCTGGTTATTGAAGTGGTTTGTCTTTAAGATGCATGACTTCACTCACCCTGGGTAATTCATTCACTGTATTTCCAACTTTCAGAGATATTTTTAAAAATAATAATAATAAGTACAATTCTCATTGAGCTGATTCAAGAAATATCACAAGACATTATTTTCCAGATGGCTAAAAATGTGTCCCTCTTTATGGCAATAACCATAATGTTTCTATCCATGCCCTTGCTGAATATTACTGTTTAGCTGACAGTCATCAGGTCAATTGTGGTCTCCTTTAATCTGTAAGATATTGTAGTGGTTCTAGATTTTGTTCTGCCAAATTCGCATTTTCTCTGCCGCTGTCTGGTAATTGTTTGAGGATATACTGGACGGTAGACTGGTCCATGACTCATCTATTGCTTTTAGGATTTGCCTGTTCAGGCTTCTTTCCTTTGCATGATTGTTCTATTGTCACTATTTTAAAAAAGAAAGACAAATTTCAGTTGTTAAGTGTGGTATGGTTAGCAAAAAGATGCTGCCCTAGCCTACTGCCAATACACGTTTCTATGAACATCTATAAATATCTGTACATTTAACATATTTAATATAATATGTTCCTGGATTTCAAAAAACAAACAGCATGAAAATATTTTTTAGATACTTATTGTGTAGCAGACAGGTGCCATAATGGGAAACAGTTCAGAAAGAAACATAATTCCTACCCTCAGGGAGTTCTCCATATAATGGTAGTTGGTGACAACCTTATCAGTCACTTTATTAATATCACTAAGTGACTCGCATATGTCTTTCTTTTTAAGGCTGTTAGCTTGAGATCAGCCTCTTGTTCATGCCCTTGCTTGGTGATTATAGAAAATTTCAATGTTCTTTTAGGGTCAGGAAATTATGATTTTGATCTTGTAAAGATGACATATGTGTCTTTTAGAGCATCATATATTTCTGAATGGTGAGAAATTAATTTTTTCACTGGTCACTTCATTGTAAGGAAGTCATAAATGAATAACGCACAGGTTGAGCTTGACACATTAAAAGAGACCTTGAGGTAAAAGAAGAAGCCTTAAATCTACTGAGATGGTTCTTAGAATAATTTAGAAGTCTGTATGGGTGTTTTTTTATCCTTGAAAACTCTTTGAATGGCAACTCTATACACCGGGTTATGTTTAACTTTCCCTTACTCAGCTGCTTGTCAAGAGTCCAAGAATTGTTTCATTCCTGAATTAAGAAGTATAGAGGTCCATCCTGGTCTGGTTTTATACACCTTTACTCTGTATGACTTTGGGAAAGAAGATATCTTTTCAGAACCCCAGGTTCTTTATCCATCTACGTTCACAAGAGATGAAGAATTGCACTCTTCTGGCTTTGTCCTCTGGAATAGGCTTCAGTGTCCTGAAGATGGCGAGAAGTTATAAAGAAGGCAAAGAAGTTATAACTCCATAATGTCTCAAGGATAAATCAAGACACATGTGTGCACAAGGGAAGCTCTTTCTGCTGCTGCTCATCTGGGGAAGCAGGACTTTAAAGGAATCTTTTAGGACAGCTAGCCAGATTTTACCTAGAGTATAAAATATAACCTCTAGTTCAATATTAATACTAGTTTTTCCATTCATGTAACTCAAGTAATGAAGCCTGCTTAAAGAACATAGAGTTTTTAAAGAAATACTTTCATTTTAATTTAGTTAATTTCACTGTGAATATAATTTATTTTATTAATACAAAGTACTTATGTTAATCTTGAATGTTATCACATCAGTATCTCTGAAGGACTGATTACATGTTTAAATATGTACTTTCCTTAGAGAAAATGATTGACATAATCATAATTGTAACTTCATTCCTGGTGTGTCCCTTTATGTGAAAGAAAAAAGGTACAAAGATAATGATGCTGATTCTAATGAGGGAGTAGTACTAGCCTTGTAGGATTTATCTAATGATAGCTTATCTTTACTTTTATAGCATGTCTTTACTTTCAAAGCTTGTCCTTTGATCATGTGCTGAAGTCATAGCTTATTCTTATCTTTCTCTGTCTTCAACATGTAGGGCTGTGATATTATTTCAACTCCTGACCAAGATCATACTGATTTTACCAAGTGTCTTCAAGTGCTCCAAAGGAAGATAGAAGAAAAAGAGTTGCAGGTAATATGTGTCCCTATCAGAAAAGAAGGTCTGCTAGTCAAGATGCAAAAGACCATGTGTATTTATTTATTTATTTTATTTATTTTATTACTTTTGAGTTTTCATCCTTTTTTTTTCTTGTGTATCACATAAATCTGAACTGAGCTGGATAAACAAATTAATGAGTGTGCATAGATAAGAGACCACAAATATTGATGTCTTAGAACTATAAATAAGTGAACTGAACCACATGTAATCCAAACAGATATTTTTGCCAGCTTAAAGTAATCAACACATCATCATTTCTCACATACTATTGCCAGTTACAGCTCTGCATGTTTTGTAATATTTCATTTAAATGTTGTGTCTTTTGTATACAAAACAGATATGATCTTGATTTGGCCCATGAGCCATCATTGCAAAGTTTATGTAAAGAAATTAAAATACTGATTTTATTGTATTTTAGCTAGAGAAGGCTTCTACTGATTTGCATTTGTGTATTCTTTAATGATTTTCATCCATCACACAAATGTTCAATTAAATTAGTTAGTACACAGCCTATATTTCTTATACTTTCATTACCTGTTGAAGTGATAAGAAATTTGTTTTAGGTCTTTCTTTAAATGAACAACTAGAAAATTACAACTGAAGCATTGAATGATAAATTTTTATTGTTTGGTCTGGCAAGGGCAATAAGTTAAGCCAATATGTATTATTAGTTGTATAATTTTACACCAAGGAAACACCCTTGAATATTAGAATGCTTTTGATAGCACAAGTATGAGCAAATGCTTGCCAATCTGCTATTGTTAGTCTACTGCAGAAAGGAAGCCTGCAAGCACACCTCAGACAGGTCCTTACTCTGCTTGATTTACATTCACATGCTGTGTGGCTTTGTCTTCACAAGGCTTCCTTGATGGGGTCCCTGCCACCAGTACCTTTTACCCTCTGCAGCAGAGAGGGAAAGTTATGAAGGATTTCTGATCCTTATCCACCATCAGCCAACTTCACTTTCAGAATCTCTCTATTATACCACCCATGGGTTGGCAAGAGAGGATGAGGGTCCGCAGTCTGCTGTGGAGAATGTGGAGTGGGGTTAATCCACTGGGTTGTTTATTCGGCATACTTAATATCCATCTGGCAGAAGACATGATGTGGGAGAAGCAACTCTAATAAGAACTTATTCTTTAGCAATGAGGTCCCTCGGAGATTTATTCCAGCATATATATTCTAAGTTGAGAGAATAAATCTTCTCTATTTGAAGAAAAACCTTGTTAACTGTCATAATTGGCAAGTAGTTCAATGTGCAGACACAACAAAAACAATTCAGTGAACATTGCTGAACTATACTAAATATTTCGTGCTATTTTTCAGCAGTAAATTGCTATAATTTAGTATTTGTTTAGTAAAAAAAGAAAAGAAAAGAAAACAGCCAATTGACAATTATCTACTTTAAACACATATAGCTGATTTGGGGTTTATTAAGAAAAAATTGTAAATCTTTGCAACTGTATCTCTACTTTTCAAGCACTTCTGTAAAAATTATAAAAAATAGAAATGTAATTATTTGATTCCCATTTTATATAATTAATAGTCTCTATAATACAGTGTTTAGTCATTGTGTTTCTTTTGAAACAATTATATCTCAACTCAACAAGATCCCCACATACAGAAAACTCTCAAACTAAGGTAAAAGAAATGATCTGGAAATAAACAATGAAAGTATCAAAATAAGCAAATAATAGTTGTTATTATTATTATTACATATTATTATTACGTCCAATCAGTGAGGAGTTTTGAATGAGGTACCTGCTAAAGGACCAGCAGTGTGCACTCATAGCAATGACCTTGTCTTCCAGCTGTGCTGGTCCTAGGTCTGCTGCTGCTGGGAGGAATGTGTTTGCTCTGGGGTTTTCAGGGAACAGCTTGGACTTACTGCACTGTGTGCTGAAGGAGTTGCAGCTGGGTAGTGGCATGCATGAAATTTTGTGTGGAGGAAAATGCAGTCATGCTGCCCTAGTGTCCACAGCCTCTGGCCTGCTCCGAACCTGCATCTTCAGTCCTTATACTTAGTGGATTTTCTTACAGCTCCTAAAATCTACTATATTCCCTCCACTTTGTCCCCAGATAATTCTATGTGTTTGTCCCTTTATTTGAAATCCTGATTTGTTTTGTTTTGTTTTGTTTTTCTTGCCTCAACCATTCTTGACTGATTTGCCAGACTTCCCTTAGTTGCCATGTAGCTTAGGGTCTGCTCCTCCTCATTTCCATAAAGCCCATCATTTCTCCTTTAGGGCATGCTGAACACTTTAAAGAATTTTGTTAATTGTTTCTAATTATTTGCACCAAGTTTTCCTTCACGTTTTGGCTATCCATCCCAGGAAGCTGGGGTCAGGTGCAGGTGCTAGGGGCTTAATGGGAGTGCTTTGCATAAAGAGGCACTCAGAATATTTGGTGAGTTTGATATTTTGTGAACATAAAGAAAAGCAGTTACAGGAAGGCTTTTCAGGGGGGCTCTGACAGGCTAATGGGAGCTAAGCAGCAAAGGAGGAAAGGAAGTTTAAAATCCACACTGTGCAACAAGGACAGCTGGCTTGGTAAAGGCAAGAAAACACCATGCCCATTCTTCAGGGCCCCAGATCGGCCTGGGAATTAACATGAGCTGGATCAATAGAAGAAAAGTATGTGCGTTTATTTAATACAGATTTTACAGAGCATGAGAATCATTGAAGAGATATGAAATCCCAAAGTAGCTCTTAGGAACCGTTACTTAAATAAAGGATTTGACAAAGAAGATTTTTAATGAAATATTTTATATACAATATATTCAGATTAAGGTTTCCCTTCCTCCTACTCTTCCAAATTCCTCCTCACCTCCCCTTCTTTCCAGATCTACACCATTCTGTCTCACAGTAAAACACAGGCACCTAAGGAATAATAATAAAATAAAATAAGGTACAACAAAACAAACAAGCCAAAATATGACTAGACAACCAGACAGGAGAAGGAGCCAAAGAAAAAGCACAAGAAAAACAGGCACAGAGACACACACATTCACTCACCCAGGAATCCCTTAAATGCACAAAGCTGGTAGTCATAATATGTGTGCAAAAGACCTGTATGGTTAAAAAATAACTCTGGCAGCATTATAAGACAAAGATGTTATTGAGTTTGTTTTGTCTTTGTCATTTACCTTCATGACACGGAGCCTACCCTTAAGAGTAGTTTGTTTCCCCAGTGAGATGCCCCTAGAGAAAAATGAGTTTTTCATTTGCACGTGGCTATCAACTGGAGATAGCTTCCGGTTAGGAAAGGAGCTGTGTGTCCTTTTCTCCTTTCAGCTCCAAGGACCTCCATCTGGACCAGACCCATGCAGGTTCTGTGAGTGCTGCTTCAGTCTCTGCAAGTTTATTTGAGCTTTGATCCTGTTGATTTAGGGGACCCTGTTTTCTTAGTGTCCTCCATCCCCTCTAGCTCTTCCTCTTTTACTGCCTCCTCTTCCACAGAGCACCCTGAGCCCTGAGGGGAGGGATGGATGGAGACATCCCATTTAGGGCTAAGTGTTCCAAGGTCTCTCACTTTCCTCATAATGTTTGGCTTTAGGTCTTCTTATTTGTTCCCATCATCTATGGGAGCAATCTCTGGTAATGGTTGAGCAAGGCATGGATCTGCTTTCTTGGCCAGGGAATGGACAAAGAATATTAATTATGGGGAAGCATCTAAATTATGTGCATAGGCATATTTTATTAGTACCTTAACTACCACCATGCAGAGTTCTCTTAGTCTTCTCTTCTTTGAGGATAAGCTGTTGCCTCTCCTACACAGGGACTAAATATGTGTTTTTAAGAAATACTGTGAAGGCCAGAGACGTCTTTTTGCACCAACTTTTTCACGTGTTTCTAATGTAAATATTCAGCATGCTAGAGTGGTCTATATATGTTGGGGTGGCTTATTCTGAGCTTCCTCGGTTTCAGTGAGCCAATAAAAGACAGTTTGAGAAGGTTATGATGGAGGAGACAATTATTTTTAATATTTTAAGAAATATGCTTAGAGAGTGGGGAGATAGTTCAAATAACGGCACAAGCATGAGGACCTAAATTATATCCCCAATACAATGTAAAAACAAGGTATGTTGGCATGTGTCTATAATCTTGAGGATTATAGGCATTATATTTATTATAATGCTGAGGATTCGTCCTCAGCAGTGAGGAGGGAGTGACAGGAGAATCCAGGCCAGACAGCCTAGCTGAATAGTGAGCTCCAGGTTCAGGGAGAAACCTTTGTCCCAGAAAATAGGTAGAGGATGATTGAGGAAAACATCGAACATTAAGTTCTTGTACACACACACAAAGCATGGATATACAAACTAAAGACTGTGTTGCTCATGGTGAAGACTTGTTGACATAGCTGTCATCCGTGCTGAAAAGCATGGGGATGGTAGTCTGTCCACAGCTGTGCTTACACTGTACTTGGAGCCAAGGACAGTCTGAAAATATAAGGTAATAATTGCAGAAATCAGTAGTTCATGGGTTTTTACATGTTGCACCTCTGTGGATGAAACAGTGTTTTGTCCATTCTTCTCTGGAGATATGGATTTATTCCTCTGTCTAGGGTTTCCATGTTGTGTGTGCTTCTTTCTCTTTAGTCATTCGTTTGTGGTTTTGTGTATTAGATGGGTGCACACAGGATCACAGTTCTCCGTGAGTGGTCCCATCTGTCGTCACATGCCTATCACATGCCTCCATCATTCTCTTCCCTCATCTCGTCACATAGCTGCTATAAGAAGAAAAAGCATTGGTTCTGTGCAGTAATATTTTGAGGCAGAACCCACATTCACATAACCTTCCCTCCAGCATATTGCTGTGTTTGTCCTATTTCATTTTCAGTTACTATTATATTACCATGTATTAAATTTGAGGAAATACAGTTTCTATGGGTTTCTATTGGATTTTTTTTAAAACTCGAAGTATATCATGGATTTTTTTGATTTGATGAAATAGCAGGAGGTGAACATTAAGAAGGAAAATAATACAATATTCCCCTCATCTATCCTTCTATCTCAGCATGAGGTCATGACAATGTTTAAAATTTTCTTCCTAAAATGTATACATGAACTATAACAAATAATCTTTTATGCTTCTCCTAATAAAACACATTTTCTATTTGATTTACCTCTTATTAACTTTTAAATATAAATTTGTCACAAAAAATACAAGAACGTAATGCAAAATAAAATTTTAATTATACTGTAGATAAATGAGGTACCCAGTGTAGTTAAACTCGGGGTTATACCATATAACATTGAACTTTGCAGAATTTGAATTCAATATTGTTCTTAGCCTGAAGGAGTTTACTATCTAGAATATGACACTAATTGAAGAAAAATCCCATGAATTATCTTTATTTCAAACCCAATTGCCCTCGAGTCCCATTCTTCCACAGAAGGGTTCTCTGATGCATGTGAGTTTTAGTGCTTTGCTTTCATGCTGCAGTATGCCTTATCTTAACAGACTCATGAATAATTCATTTATCAGGATGACATCTGATACGAATGAGTCTTCAAAAACTCTTATTTTCTAGTGCTGTAACCAAGCACGAGACCTAAACCATGCTACTCAATAGGAAACATTAAAAGTTGTGGCTCCAAGCACCAAAGACAATAATGTACACATTCTTAGAATGAAGCAGGAATACAGCCACAGTAGAAGAGAATGAGAGGAGAGGTATCCTTAAGGTATTTACTGCTATTACAGAACAGTAATTTGATGACTTCCATTACCAATATATTTTTGCATCAATGCCACATATATTTCTCTTGTTTACTGAGCTAAGACATCAATCTGGAGTCCAGGCTAACCTGTAGCTTGCTATGTATTACACGCTCATCTCAAACTTAGAGCAATCGCCTTACCTTAACCTCTGAGTATTGAGCTTACATATGTGAACCTCTGTATCCAACATTTTCTCCCTTTTCCTTTTCCTCCTCCCTCTTCTTGTCCTCCCTCTTTCTCTCTTCCCTCCTCTTTTGTCTTTTCCTTTTTCCTCTTTCCTCCCAATTTTTTCTTTCTTTTTTTTGAGAAAGAGTTTCACTCTGTAGCCCAACTTGATGAGAAAACAACTGATGATATTTTAAATATAGATTTTATATTAATAATAAACAAATCAATTGACCAATAAATTTTATATTAATTTGTCTCTGTGTTTTTAGCGATTTCACACTGTACTTGTTTTATAGGCTAAAACTGTCTTTGCCATACTGCTCTAGGTAATTTTTAATAAAATAATGAAGGCTACTGAATAGGTATTGAGAACATCTATATTCCATTCAATCATATATAAACACTATATAAAAATATAGGATTATATATAAACTTAATGTTTACTCATTCCATAACCTGAGCAAATACTGACTTGTGATGTGTACATAGTAGGAATAGTTTTGTGTTAGTTAATTATGTCTGGATTTGATTTCTCCACTACCATGAAGCCTATATTAAAAATTATAGGTTATCCTTCTTTCATATTCTTCCCTCCATGTAGATGTATTGCCATTACACATAAGCACATGCTGTGCATTTTAGACTAGTTACAGCCATTAATTACCCATATTGGATATAGGTATACAATATTTTTATGATGGTTTTTATTTTGCATATACTATAAATGTCTCATTTGAAAAAGCACCTCCTTTGAAAATCAAATTTAAGACTTATTCATTTGGGTGTAGGAGGACTCATGGATCCCTGAGCTCTTTTTTATTATCCAACTGGTTCCATTGTAGCTTTTTCTGATGAGCCAACATCTTCAGCCAGATCTGAAGCAAAATGTAATATTGCCAGTCAGTCTCTCTATCTGTCTGTCTATTAAGAAATTAACACATATCAGAGAAGACTAAGGATATATGACAAAAGAATGTATTATCCTGGTGTGTGTCCTGAAATGGAAAGATGTCATGGATAGGTAGATGGTGAAATGTGAACAATTAGTAGTGAAGATCTTCAGCACTATTTGTGACCAGTGTTCCATGGTTGTAAGATGATAATGCACAAAGCTGGGTCAGGTACATACTGTCTGCATTACCTTTGTAGCACTTTTTTATTTGTTTGTTTAAGGTGGGGTTTCTCTGTATATTCCTTGTTGTCCTGGAATTTGCTCTGCAGACCAGGCTGGCCTCAAACTTACAGAGATCCACCTGACTCTGACTCTGCCTCCCAAGTACTGGGAATAAAGGCATCCACCACCACCTGGAACCTTAGTAACATTAACTTTGTAAATCTAAAATTAGTTCAGAATAAGAAGTTTACTAGAAGAAATATATCATTGTTTTAAATGTGCTGTTTTCATAAAACGAGAGCATGGGTTTTGTGACTAGTTTCACAGTGGTAGAGAACACAGAGGCTTCTTAAATGTAGGCAAACACACACACACACACACACACACACACACACACCAGCGAATGAATTCACTCACCTTTAAAGGATGCCCTTAAACTATTTCCCATTTTGATTCTCTGCTTCATGTTTAGGCAACTATTTAGATGAAAAGTCTTGTAAAATATCATTTTAAAATGTGTTCCATTTGTTTATCCTGTAGACCATTCGTTTAATGATGCAAAGATGTCTTGCATTCTTTTATGTTGCATTTGTTTAACTCT
>LOJH01048631.1:0-10665 GCA_001685095.1 Ellobius talpinus
GGGAGGGAGGGAGAGAGAGAGAATATGTCTACAATGGGAGTCTGGACTGAGTGGTGAAGACCCATGTTGAATGAGAGTGGCATTGTCTACCAGACTGGGTGCGGGACAGACCGGACAATGGAAGACTTCAGGCAGTGCTTGCCCTCTTCTCACGCTGTCCCTTCCTTTCTGGAAGGCTTTTCTCCTGCCGTTGCTTGTGAACCTCAGATTCTGCAATCTTTGACCTTTGGACGTAGGCTCACACCACCAACCCTCTAGAGAGCCTTCATCCTTGAACTGTGGCTAAATACTGGTCTCTGGGGTGTCTAAGGAGCAACTTATTTTCCTGGCTCTCCTAGCTCCTCTCCAATATGGAATAAACAATTCTGGGAGCTGCATGGATCTCTCCTCTGTCTTTTAATGAACATCACACAACTGTCTCGTACATCCACTGTGCACAGGAAGAGAACGAGAGTCAGCTAGCAGCCAGAGATACTTTTATCCAGTCATGATAAAAAGAGGAAGGGATCATTTGAAAGCAGCATGTTAGGAAGTCTGGATCTCTCTGCACCTCTGAGTCATCAGTCTGCCTGGGGTGGACTTTCCTGTGGCCCATGTGGTGAGCAAGTCCTTCCTAGCAGCTTTGCAGATAAAGCCACTTTAACCTAGACCACTTGTCTGTCCAGGGTGCACTAGTGTGGTGTTTTGACTTTGAAGTTCCTTCAGTGACTTCAGCACTTGGTGGCAGTGCACACTTGACCACTTCATCTATACCTTCCCAGTTCCCATTTCTGGATTGTATTCCATGGAGACAGATTGGTACAGTCTCTTACAACTAGGAAAGGAGTAGGTTTAACTCGGCAGGGAGACTGCTGAGACAAAAGTTATGAGGGGCCAGCTCAGAAGGGACCAGACACTGGTAACTTATTTGTTTTTGTGTCTTCAAGGATCTGACTTGTTGTCTGCAGGACTTTGCTTGGGCAGTGTCTTTGTTCATCTGCTGGACCCCCGTATCTGTTCCTAACAAACTTGTACAAAGCAGATCATTTTTCTTTTTTAATTGTGTTTGCTTCCAAGATGTAAAATGTACTCAGAAGGCAGTGCTAGGTCTGAGCTGGTAATGGAGTTCTATTCTTTCCCTCAGGGAGTTGGCTCAGTTTTCCCCTGAAAACACAAAGACATTCACTAATCTCAAACTCCATAGAGTTTAAAGTAGGCAGTCATTGTGCTTTGCAGTCTGAGCCTTTGACGAATGCCTGATCCAACACCCTAGAATATACATCTCCAACTTTCTCTCTCTCTCTCTCTCTCTCTCTCTCTCTCTCTCTCGTTCTGAGTCCTTTGTCAAACTTTCTGGGGTTTAAGACATTGCATTGGTTTGTTGGTAACAGAATAGCTGAAAGACTAAAGCCTGTTTACCCAATCCACACAAAGAGCAACTGTAGACAACTTCCTGACAAGTCTGCACAGGAAACTGTTTTACAGATTGCTTTGAGACAAGTGCTAGCTTGTGGGGTCAACAAAGCCACTCATAATGCTTCTAATTTATCCTCATCAAATAGAACCGTTGACCATATCATTTTAAAAAATGCATTACAAATATACACAGTCCTGCTATAACTTTGTGATAGGAATGAATAAAACCCAAACCTAAAGTAAGGGAGAAAAGCACTGAAAATAGTTTCCTAAGAAATTGTCCATTTTGAGAACGACATTGATGGCAACTTGGACCAGAATTTAATATAGATGGGTGATTTGTCCTGTCTGGGGAGATGAGCTTAGTTGCCCATAACCAATTGGCCCTGCATGAGAATGACTTATCTCAGTGGCAAGCTGCTCACTTCTTGCATGCATTAAATGGGATTCCTCATAAGGTATGTGACAATCCTATTTAATGGTACTTAAAAATACTTGTGTTTGATGGAGGAATCGAAAGGAAGGTATAATGTTCCTTTTCTCTGTGCAGAATGGGAGAATATGTAGTACCCTTACATATCTCTTCATTCTTAGCCCGATGGAGCTCCTTGAAAGAGCTTGTGCCCAACTGGCACTTCATCCATTCAGTACTAGCTACAGGTATAAAATGCTTCCATGTAGTCCCCAGGAGAAGCCAGGAGAAGCTGAACAAGCGCATTCGTTCTAACATTCATTCGAATATTAAAGTAGGCAGGCAAACACATGCAGTTCTGGAGGTCAGGGGGGAAAATTCTTGCCCACTCTTGTTCCCCATCTTGGATCTCATCCTGCTGTCTGGGGCAAGGGTAATGCTTGGTGGAAGCTCAGGAAAGACAGGGATGAAGAAAAGGAAAACTTCTAGAGCACATGTTCTTCTAAGAATGGGAAATAACATCCACAGTTGGCAGCCCCTGCCCTCCCCACAGCCAGCCCTGGAAAGAGCGCAACCAGGAATCCATGTGCCACCTTCTCCACCAACCCCATAGCCCTCCCACCAATGAGGAGCAGACAAACAAGGCAGGCAGAGGAGTGGGTAAACCCCAAGATGTAGCAGCAGTAGGCCAATGAGGGGCAGGCTGAACTATGGGTAACTAACTACTGGTAAGTGTTCAAGGAGCATTGCTTTACAATAGGAGGAAGTGCCCTGTGTTTGAAAAAAATGAATTACGATGGACTTAGAGACTGAGATAGGTTTGCTTTGCAAAAGCAATTTGCTTAATTGGTGCTGTCAGTAATTAGCACAAGAGTGACCTTTAGGAAATAGCTTTATGATTTGTAAGGTCCTTCAACAGCTATCCTGCCCTTTGTTCCTTTTTTGAGGAGGGACTAAGGGTTTTGTCCCCAAACTTCCTTTAAGCTGTAAAGTCAACAAGGTAGCTTGCAGACGCTGCACTGTGCCTTTTCCAACTTCCCTTTGGACCTGGAGGAGACAAACACTGATGTGGCAGATATGTTGAAGCTGATCTTTGCTTCGCCTTTCTTGGTCCCTGGGAACAAAGCCAGCCCTAAATTCTCCACTACTTAAGCCAGATTGGGAGATTCTTGGTGGATGTCAAATTTTCTGAGATCATCTTGCTGATCACAGTTACAGGAATCTGACACAGCCACTCCTACGTGAGCAGTTCCTATCCTCTGTTAAATGAGCCGCAGCAGTATTCAGCACAGACCACCTCTGACTGGAAAGCCACGGGCTCTAATTTGCAAGCTCAAGATTCAAATCCCACCTTGGGCCTTTTTTTTTTCTTTGTAATGGTTGCAAAACACTGGCTAGTCACAAGCTTTATCCATGGTTCCCTTTCTCTTTAAAATGCACTTCATAAGCTTACTCTAGGACGAATCTCAGGCGCTGTGTGTGAGCTTCATACAGAGTCTGGCATAGGCTAAGGACTCTACACATGCCCAATTTCTATTTCTTACAGGACAGCAATATCCAACTATAAAATTCCAGACATCCCAGACAGGCTCAACTGCCTCTTGGAATTTGCAAAGCAAAGATATTTCTTCCCTATCCTCCAAAATATTAAATCCACATGGAAGACTGGGCTTTTCCTAAACACAGTGGATGATGGAATTCCGAAAGCAGAGTTGCGCTTCCTACAACTGGCCCCCAAATGCATTTGCTCATTTTTGGAGCAGAAAGGTGAACGTCAGGCAAAGCATTCGGTTGTCCTTTGTGGCAATCACTAAACCCACAGTAGCCGGCCAATGCCTCTGTAATTAGCCACTTCAGAAACAGAGCCCACAAAAGTTGAACAACTCAAGGGGTTTACCCAATCCTGGATACATTAGTTTCACTTTGAGTGCAGCCATACAACACTGTATGTAACCACATAGCTGCTATTGATGGCGGGTTCTTACTCCTTCTCCATCGAAGTCATTTCCGGATCTTTGTAAAGGCAGCTAGTTCTGAGTGCAAGGAAAACAAACAAACAGGAAGCAATCAACATTTTCTTGCTCTTATTGCCGTGTCAGCATCACTTGATGGGGCATTTGAAACTGTTTAATGTGGTACCACTTACTACTCCTGTGCCCCCAAACCTATACCAGAACAAGCGATGCTACTAACTTTTAGCATCAGGACTGACATATAGTCATTAATCAAGGTATAGAAATACAAAACGATAATAATAGTAACAAAACTTCAAACACCTCCAGAGGTTATCTGTCCTAGCCATTTTTCTTACTTTTCAAATCTGTTTCTTATGCAGTGAACATAAATATGGAAAAAGAATTTATGTGCCTCAAATGATAAAAAAATATTTTATACACAAAGGCAAACCTTTTAAACAGCTGAATTTTGTTTTGACAGAACACAGCCAGCCTTCAGGCTTCCCAAGAGTGAGGAATTTCCAAGGCCTGGAAAGAAAAGACTGCCTGGGCCAGCTCTGCTTGATGTTACAGGAGAGGGGCAAGACACTCCCTACTCCCCAGGGCTGAGCAGTGCTCAGGTGGCTCTCATGAGTTCTAACATCCCCGAAGAGGGACAGGTCCAGGAAGAACAGCGTAGCCATATAAGAGAATGAAATCAAAGTTTTCAATGCTGTATGTGTTTTTGTGTAACTTAGCTGTTCATGATGTCCATATCAGGGTGATAACTATGCTAATAGATTTCAGCTTCCCTTATATCAGTTCCTAATGTTTAGTACACTGCAGCTTTTACTTTTTCCCCTCCTATGGTAATTTTTTTTCTAATGGGAAAAATGATTTAAAAGAGCCTATGATCCTTTTAGCTTACTTTTGAAAAAGATTTTTAAAAATGTGTACGAATGTCTTGCTTGCATGTATGTATGTGCACCGCATGTGTGCCTGGTGCCTGCAGAGGTCAGAAGAAGTTGGATGCTTTAGAACTGGATCTACAGTGAGCTGCCATATAGGTTTTGGGCACATAAACCAGGTCCACATGAAGAGCAGCAAATGCTCTTAACTGTTGAGCCACCACTCCAGTCCAATGGATCCCTTTTAAACACACGGGTTCCTTTTCCATTGAGAGTAACTGGACAAGCTAATTTATCCATTTGATGAGGATCTGTAGCTAGTTCAGTATTTTTCTGAAAACCTCAGGACGCTGTTTTCCTCGCTAGGCATGGCCTTGTTCCCTCCCTTTTCTCACCCTGCGGTGGTCCGGTAATTTTATGGAGAAAGTTTGGTGACTCTAGGAGCAAGGACAGTGAAGCACCGACAGTGAGCTAGCAAAAGCCAGCAAAGCTGGAACCTAATCAAGAAAGGGCAAGCTTCCGGACCCAGTCTTTCCGCTTTTCAACTGGGTGATCTCTCCAAAGGAAACAACCATCTGCAGACATTTCCATGCTACCACCGGGAAGGCAGTAGATGGACTTGTCCTCATTTGTGAATGAAGAATGGGTCTGTGTAGTTTGGGTACAGTACAGACCCTTCCACAGTGTTTTCTACCCTTGTGTGGGTCTAAGGCTCAAAAGAAAGCTGTCAGGCTGAGCCATCTCAGGTCACTCAGGGATTGGAACCACATGAGGTTTCAGTATCCAGGTAGCACCTGGAACAAAGGGAGCAGTGACTGCCACAGGTGTGCCACTTAAACCCTCTTCAAGTGTGTGGGAACTCTAAGGGTTCCCTCACATTTGTCCTTCATCAAGCGACATTATCTGACATGTGCTCACTTTATGTTTCCCTGACAGGATGCCTTTGTCAGGATCATTGCCTGACAAGATCAAGCCATGACCACCCCCAATCAAAACAGCTCGAAAACTATGGGAAGTGATAATTCTTAAAAACCAAACCAAGCGTTTTTTTATTTTTACTATTATTTTATGCACATGGATGCCTTGTCTGTATGTATACCTGTGCACTATGTGTATGAAGTGTCTTCGGAAACTGGAAAAAAGTTTGGGATCCCTTAGATCTGGAGTTACAGATGGTTGGGAGCTAGCCTGTGGGGATAGAACCCTGGTCCTCTAGAAAAACAACCAGTGCTCATAATGGTTGGACCATCTCTCTAGCCCCAGAGTGTTAATTAAATCTTGGGTGGCCATGAAACTAATCCTACAAAAAATTTTCCAAATTTTTAATTGCTACTGCTTCTCATCATACGAACTGGTGTGGTTCTGCTGCCTCAATATGTATCTAAGGCTCATTCAGATGCAACACTCTATGTGGCAATGTCTGTGATGTGTTTTCTGGTGATATCTAGAACTTCGGATACATTAAAAAAATAAACAGTGACAAATGCTTTCCTTAAGATAACCAAGATCGTGGGGTGGGGGTGGGGGGAATAGGTTATAATGAAAACATCAATGATTTCATTGGCCATAGGAGGAATGGAATGTCCAAGGTGCAGCATTATTATCAGGGGACAGGAAGAAAACAGCAGCCATGCTGATCTCCCCAATCATTCCCAAACTGCAAGCCAACATCACGCCAGCCGCAAAACCCAAACCACATCTTACTTAGCTGCTTCTGATGCTTCCCTCAGTTCTTCATCCAGTCTTCACGAGCAAAAATTACCATTGGGGAAAACAAACAAACAAACAAAAAAAAGCAAGCAGAGCGTGAGCATCTCCCGCAAAGCAGAGCCAAATGTAAGTGGTGTGTATTCGCTTTATCTCCCCAAAGCTGTCTCCAGGCACACGGAGACACGCTCGGCTAAACACGGTGCCCTTCCTTCCTGTTGGGCAGTCCTGTTTGTTCACTCCACAAATCCCTTCCTAAAGGTGATGGAAATGTCCCAAGGGAATGAGAAACATGCTGGCTGAATGAAGCTCAGAACGTCCATATCATGTTGGGGACGGTTAAAGTTAGCTCACAGCCTGGGCCAAGTCAGGGGTGGATCTGGTTTAGTAGGTTTCAGTAGCAGATCTGGGTGACCTCAACAGCTTTACACACAGGACAAAGACTTGGACGAGAATTCAAAGACTTCCTCAGGCAGCATGTTGAGGTCACCCACACATACAGCCCTGGAGCGCACACACAGGAAGTCCAGCGTGAATACAGATCTCGAGACTTTTACCTCACATTTCTCTTAAAAGACTTTTCTTCATCGTACCTTACAAGATAAGAAAAGGATGCCGTGAGGACAGTGAGGAACAGGAGGAAAATGAGAGGCGGATGCTTTAAACCAGTGGTTCTCACCTTTCCTAATGCTGCGACCCCTTAATACAGTTCCTCATGGTGTGGTGACCCCAACCACAAAATTATTATGTCGCTACGTCATAGCTGCAATTTTGCTACTGTTATGAATTGTAATGTAAATATCTGATACGCAGTATATCTGATATGCCACCCCCAGTGGCATTGCGACCCACAGGTTGAGAACCACTGCTTCAACCAGTAAGCACACGAGAGAAAAATGCTTACCCAGACAACACGACTGGCTTTGGAGAGAAAACTTATTTGTATCAGGCACAATTAACCATTTACAATTCATCAATATGTAGTCAACCCTCATTGTCTGTAGATTCCCTATCTGCAAATCTGCCTGTTCACGAAGACATCTGAAATCTCTGGAGTCAATGTGCAGTGTTTTGTTTTGTTGTTGTTGTTGTTGTTCACTTGTGGACACAACAAGGTGACAAAATTTCAAGTTGCCCCTTGTGCACATGATCAGCAGAAGTTGAGCAGGATAAGACCGTGCCTTTCTGTCTCATAGTTTCTCTGGTAAATGTTTTCCTCATTTTTGTTCTTTTGGCTGGTGACCGTGCTATTTAAAATAGCAGTCCAGTGTGTTACCAAACATTACCTACTGTTGGAAGGAACGAGACAGTCATTGTACCTCACAGAGAATGTGTGTGTCCCAGAACATTGTTTTAGGTACACGCTGTTGTGCTGGGGCCTTGCGTGCATGATTTTGTTTGTTTCGTTTTGCCTGTTTGCGAGAGGGTCTTACTGCATAGCCCAGGCTGGCCTCAGACTCTGGGTCTTTGTGTTTCAGTCTTTGAGTGTCGTGATCACACACAGCCGCCACCATATGTAGCGGAGCACAATGATAGTGAGTAGGTGTGTACACTAAGAAGCTTTCTCAGACACAGAAACACAGGAGCCAAGGCTATACTGATGGCTACGGAAAACAAACCAAGGTTATATACTGATGGGTGATGAAAAACCAAGGCTGCGTACTGGTGGGTGAGGAAAACATTGCAACTAGAAGCAGACAGGATCCCAGCCCTGTATTTTCCCCAGGAATAATAGCTCAGAGTCCACTGAGTGTCTACCATGCCTTTATTGAACTCAACGGTTCCTAGCTAATGAGAACCAACTGTAATTAATGACTATAAACTACATTTCAGCCTGTGGATGCCAGGCTCCACCCAGCTGAATTCTGTTCTTGGGATTGTTTGTGATGAATGCTTTGAATGTTATTCAGTGAAAGAAAATAGCAATGGCCACAACAATTTGAAAATTGCACAATGTGGAAACGAAGCAATGAGGGCTAGTAAAAGAAATAGCAGAAAAGATGCCCTGAGCTATATCATGACAGGACACACAGATGGGGTGGGATCCCACAGTGCTAGTTCCTCCTCCAGAAAACAAATCTTTCTAAGGGGAACTTTTCCTCTTGAAGCATTTTTTCCAAAATGTGGCCCTTGAGAATAGATGGAAAGTGCCTGGCCATGCCTAGCTTTTCAATTGACACCCCATCCCCAAGTACACTAATTTTCCAAAGCAATGCAATTATAATCACTAGCACTGTAGACTTCAAGCTCTGCCTTCCTGCTCACCACTTTCATTCAGTCCTCAGGCCCATCCACGCTCTGAGAACTACTTCCCCATCTTATGGTTGTGAGCACTAAACCTCTGAAGATTTTCATAGGCTGCCTGAAGGCTCAGAGGCATTGAGAAGTGGGAGGGGAGGGAAGGTTTGCATCCAATTGCCTCCAAGGCCTCTTTTCCTTCTGCTGTCTCTGCCAGGTCATGGGAGGCCTTGCTGTTTTATGGGAAATGGCCAGTGCTCACTCCCTTAAGAGAGAATGTCCTTGTCATCTTTTGCAAAGGTTTAGCAGTACAGGAGGTGACTGATGGACGACGAGGAGGGGAGACAGAAGCTTGTCAGGATGTTTTAGGGGCAGGCTCCTCAAAAAGGAGCAGTTGTGATTTTTGTCCTTGGATGGAAGCCAGAAATGTCAGTAGTTCTGTCCTGGCTGGAGGCTAGAAATAAAAGTGTGTTTGGGGCCTATTGTCTTGGTCTGCTATCTTACCATCTTTTTTCTTTTACACAGCACGGAATACTGTTGTCTGGAAGCCATGTGTGAGGCTGTGACAAAACCTAGTGCACACGAATACCTGGTGGGCAGGACAATTGGGTTAACCAGATCTCTCCTGTGTCCCATCCCATGCCTCAGTCTAGAAAAGCCTTAAACACTAGATAAGGACATCTGATGGTGCCCTTTCCTTGGGACCTACTCTTAACACACAAGCACTTTGCTGGTGTCTCATCTATAAACTCTCATATGAACTTATAATAAACTCCTTCCCAAAACTCACCCTCCCCATGGTCTGTGAAATTCATTCTTTTAGTCTGTGAGACAATGAACCCAGAAACCACTGGCCCAGGATGACTTTTGGTGCCTGTTAATTTTCCAGAACCCTAGACACTGTCCCACCAGCTACAGCTTGCCTGAGACTTCTACTGCTCCCCAGAACCCCTGCTTACTCCGTATCACTATTATTTTTATAAGGAGGGTGGGTTTGGGAGGCAGGGTGCAGCTTATAGCATGTAGGTTAGAGCTGGAGGTGGCATTGGTCCTGGGAAATCTGCGGCTCTCATGAGGACTGAAGCCCTGGTTACGATCTTATAAATACTGCTTGGTTCAGCTGAGCCATCCAACTCCAGTAAGTCTATCGGTACATTGTGTTCAGGCCTGAGTTGGCTGATGGAGGGAAATCAAATGCTACTTAAGAGCTACTGGATAAAGATTCTACTAGAAAGGCATGTGGACATTTGGTGACAGGCTAACCTGGATTTGAACTCTAGTCCCATCCCTGCCTGGTTCCTGCTTCTTCTTCCCTAAGTAACTTCTTACTTACTTATCTCCCTGGCATCTGTAACACGGGGGTTAAGATGCGAGCTGAGTGTGCTATACAAACACAGCTCCACAGTAAATGGTAACAGTAAACAAGAAGACGCTAACTTCTATGTGTGTGCTACTGAGACGCTTTGGATGCCCTCATTGGAGGACTATTTTGCTATCTATTTTCTGGAGGGAGATAAATATACAACACTTGTCTTTTTCCTTAGAGTTCATGATCAAGTCCCTTTCAAGTCTAATGGAACAAACAAACAATCAAACAGTTAATCAACTGTACCAAGAGTCAAAAAACCAGGATGCACAGAGGACTAATAATTCTTTGCAGTGATTGACCAGATAGGAATATCCATTCTCTAACATCTGTCTTCAAATTCCAGTTCCAAATGCTGTGAGTTAACTTTTGTTTTTGTTTTGTTTTTCGAGACAGGGTTTCTCTGTGTAGCTTTGGAGTAACCTGGCACTAGCTCAGTAGACCAGACTGGCCTTGAACTCATAGGGAGATCCGCCTACATCTGCCTCTCTTCAGACATAATCTTGACACCCACACAGAACATGTGCTTTTCACTCACAGGGTGGTCCTAGGCAAGGAGATTGTTCCTCACCACCCACCCACTCATCAAAAGAGGCTCTCTATCTAATCTTCCGTACAAAGGCAATCATGAGGACAAGCGTGATGTAGGTAGGTCTTCTGTCTATGTGTTACTTTCATTGGTTAATAAAGTAACTGCCTTGGCCC
>LOJH01048634.1:2371-12998 GCA_001685095.1 Ellobius talpinus
ACTTCTTTCTCTTGGGCTGGTTCCACTCCCTGTTAGCAGCTCTCCTTGGCAGGTCTCCCACGACTCTGGCATCTCTAACATCTTGGGTTCTCCAAGGCAATCCAGGCTTCCACTTAACAGTGTCATGCAATGGCCTCTCTATTAGGTCCCTATTCAGGGACACCCCTGACATATGCCTGGCCTCAGCAGCTTTATTCCATAACTCCTTTCTTCTGTCCTTAACTCTAAGGCCAAAGCTGTCAAATTCTGCTGCCTACTGGGGCTGGCACATGGCCCCCTCATTCACTTACATCTTCACCAGTTTTTTGTCTTTCACGGCCTAAGCTTAGCTGTCCTGAAACTTGCTCTGTAGACCAGGCTGGCCTCAAACTCAGAGATCTGCCAGCCTCTGCCTTCTGAGTGCTGGGATTAAAAGCGTTCACTACCACACCTGGCCCTAAGCTTTTCTTCAGTTCCTTTCTACAAGTGGGAAACTTAGCTGGGTGGAATCACTGAGGTCACCACTCCCTTTATTTTATTTCTTAATCCACTTATCTCCTTGAACAGAGGATTTAGCTCCATTCTACTTTCTGGTGCCCTTTTTCTCCTCAAATATTTTTTCCTTGCTCAGCTTGCTCCTTTTCATTATAAATCTTCATTAGAGTTATCACTAATATCCACATGACAAAGTCTACATTAGGCTGTTTTGAGATTTCTTCTGTCAACAGAATTAATCCAACACTCTTCACTTTAGCCTCAGGCAGACTCTCCAGAGAAGAACAAAAGGCAGCTACTTCCTTCCCCAAAATATCACAAGAACCATTTCTAGGCAACATACTAAATTTCTTCTCCTCTGAAACCTCTTGATCCAGCCCTAGACAGTTCAAATAACTCTTAGTACCTCTGTCTTCCGTGTTCCTACTAGTATTGTCTATTAAGCAGTGCTTAAAGCATTCCACTACTTTCAGAACCCAAAGTATCAAAGTCCAAATTCCTCCAAACACAAGTGGTCAGGTCTATTGCAGCGATACCCCACTCCTGGTACCAACTTCTGTCTTAGATATGGGTTTTTATTGCTGTGGAGAGACATCATGACCATGGCAACTCTTATAAAGAAAAGAAAATGTTTAAATGAGGTGGTGGCTTAAAGTTTCAAAGGTTCAGTCCATTATCATCGTGGTAGGGAGCATGGCGGCATGCAGGCAGACATGGTACTGGAGAAATAGCCAAATGTCCTACATCTTGTAGCCACCAGGAAGTTGACTGACAGTCACACTTAGGGAAATTGAGAAAAGAGACCTCAAAGCCTGCCCTCTCAGGGAGACACTCCTTACAACAAGGCCACACCTCCTAATAATGCCACTCCCTTATTCAAGGCCGCCTAGACCCCAGTGCATTACTGACCTCCCCAAGCTCAAGACCTTTTCTCCACTGGGGACCCAGCTGCTTCAATCTCTCAGAGAAAAGCAGCTCTATTCTCCAACATTCCATCTGTGGACTTAGCACTCTGCAGGGCCAGAGGCAGCTCAGTCATCACAGAGCCTCAGTGGGAATGTGGGTCTTACAAGCCAAGCACCTTATCCCTCTTTTTAGATGCAAGGACCTGGTCTGCCAATAGTGATCTCCCCTCTCCCAAAGCACTGAGCCAGCGTTTCACCTCCAGTTCAAGGTCAAACTTGTCCATCAGGTCTCCTCTCCTGGAACATCATGGATTCTAGCCTTCCAAGAGCCTTTTGGCTGGTTCCAGGCTCCTTCCCTCTCAAACCAACCTCACGGTCCAGGGGATTCCTGCAAGCCAGGCTTTTGAGGTTTAATTGGCCAGAACAGTAGAAAACTGTAGGGACCGTGAGACCCACAAACCAGCCCGCAGTCCACACCTGACATCAGCATTGCCAGGACGGCCAGAGATGGGGCTGTGAGCACCAGGAAAAAAGCCCAT
Source organism: Ellobius talpinus (assembly GCA_001685095.1). NCBI lineage: Eukaryota > Metazoa > Chordata > Mammalia > Rodentia > Cricetidae > Ellobius > Ellobius talpinus. Next base: position 4,290 of record LOJH01048634.1, read on the forward strand.
GCTCCCTATGACAATGATCAGGCTACTGCTGAGGCCCCAGCTCCATCTTGACAAGATATAAGCTGAGCAGCCAACTGGGGGTGTCGCGTCTCATTCAAAACAAATAACTGATGGAAACAATGGGATGTAATTGAGCCGATTACAGAGAAAGCAGGTATTTCTGCAGACGCCAAACAGAAGAATTCAAAGGGGGAGAGGATGAGACAACCGATTCGTCACCCCAGAAGCCCCAGGAGGTGAGAAGCGGAGACACGGAATGACACAATGCACAGAGCAGAATAGACCGTCCCCTCCCTCCCAGGGAGCACAGAAAGAGGGAGCTGCCAGGAGGCCCTCTGAAGCACCAGAGGCTGCATGGGCGGAATCTTATCCTACCCCCTCCCCCCGCTATAAAGTCCCCATCCTGGTGCCCTGCTCTCTCCCCACCTAGAGCAGCCTGCCCTCCATGGTGGAGGTTGAAGGGAATATCCTGTCTGCTCTCCCATGCTCCGTGCCTTCCACCGCAGGGAAAGAGTCCTGGAACCCATGAACCCAGACCCTCATGATGCCACTGTGGTCTGGCCCTCTCATTTACCCTCTGTGGTGACCAGTATCTGACTATTCTAGCCAACACCACCTCCATCCACCACTATGTCCCTCACCCTCATTCTTTACAATGGAGGCTGCAGGGCCTGCTGAGGGTTTGTCTTCCCCAATTACATGGAGTCCTGTGGGGACGAGAACCTGGGTCTGCATTGCCCAGAACTGAATCTCCAGCACCTAGAGGTGCTAAGTACAGGAAGCCAGGAACTGTGGCTGGCTGGCTAAATGAATGAATGAATGAATGAATGAATGAATGAATGAACAAATAAATGAACAGTGCACAGAAGTAGAGAACACCCCAGGAAGGCTGACTCTGAGGGTTAATGTCAGCTTGCTAAGATCTAGAATCACCCGGGAGATGGGCCTCTGGGCATATCTGCGGGCATTTATCTAGGCTACATTAATTCTATGGGAAGATCCATTTCAACTGTGGGCAGATCAATCCCCTAGGCAAGGACCCTGGGCTGTACGAAATGAAGAAAGCAAGCTGAGCTTTTCTTGCACACAGCCATGCCTCCCTGCGTTTTACTATGGGTACCATGTGACCAGACACCTCAAGCTCTTGCGGCCGTGACTTCTCTGCACCCTGGAACCATGAAGCAAATGAACAAATTCTCCATTCGTGCTGCTTTTGTTCGGGGTGTTTATCGCAGCCGTGAGGCAATAAAGACACTGGCTTTCCGAGCCATTCCCATGGAACTGCTGCTCTCAGCCTGGCCTCCGTTGCCAACCTGAAATGCCCCACCAGCTCCATCGTTCTGTTCCCTGTCCTGGCACTCCTGTACCCTAAGGGGATAGCAGAGGAAGTGTGTGAAATGGGATCAGAGCTGGGTGAGCCTGTCCCTGTCACTCAATGCTGTGTGCAGGGAGCACCTTACCTCTGCTGATTACATCAGGGCCCAGCGTGGGCTCAGCCCCAGGCAACAGAGCCAGTCAAATGACCAGAAATGGGAACATAGCTTTGACTTCTGGAGGGCAAGCCATCGTCACAGCTATGAGTCACTATTATTTACAACCCAGCCACACAAAGCCAAACAGCTGGGTTCAGAGGTGGCACCAGGCTCCCTTTGGAGGCGGAGGCAGTGCTTTGGAAGTGTCAATTGCAATGGCCAAGACTGTCACTGCTCCTTGCATTACAGTCACAATATCATCCAAAGCACAAGTCACATGGAAGAAATCATAGTTATTACTCCAAAGAGGGCGGACTACATGAACTTGGCTGTTCCATGGAGGGGTGTGTCCCTCCCTGGGAGCAAGGAGATCTTTGGGGGATCTCTGCCTCACCCCGGACTTGGAAAAATGATACCAGTATTGGACTGGTGAAAGTCAGGGCACTGTGGAGCCCACCAACAGGAAGTCAAGTGGGCAGGAACATGGCCAATGAGGTGTCCAAGTGACCATTCTCCCTCACCGTATCTGCCCTCAGAGCCTGGCTCCAGCATCAGACAGCTCATGTGTGAAGACCCCAGACTCAGTCCTCAGTGGGAGCTCTAACAGATGTCATACTTGCTTGGGGTCAGGTAGCTGGACACAGAACAAGCTGCCCCACCCAGACTTCACACTCTACTCAATGCCAGGTGTGCCCCTCAGTGCTGCAACACAGAGGAGACCCTCATGGCCAGCACTCTGCATGAACGGCCAAGGTACAAGTCAGGGGCCCCGGCAGGGCTCAGCCTTTGCTCCCACCTGTTCCGAGGACAGGGGGCATCCAACACCCTTCCTCCCTGCCCACTCTGGAGCCACTGCCCAGTGACCACTGGGAACTATGACACCCACATCCACCCTCTGCTGGAGAAGCTTGTGACAGAACACAGATGCCCAGCCCTCCTCCCGATGACAGCTCTCAGATTGGCCCGGCTGTTTGGGGACCAGAAGCAAGTCCCAGTGAGGTCACGGAGAGCAGAATGACATGCTCAAGTCTGACACACAGTAGGTACTCATCAGAGCAGACTGGAAGACAAACTACCAGATAAAGGCCTGCTTATGCCCCCTCCCCAAAGTTACTCATGACCCATCGACTGCCACCAAACAAATCAACATGGGTGACTTTCCTGCATGGGAAGCAGGAAGGACTAGAGATGTGGGTACCAACTTGCCTCTGTTGCTCACAGGGGAATTGTCCCCAACTCCCACAGACTCAGAGGAGCCAAGGGTAGGGAGGACCTGAACCCTCACAGGACCTTCTGTTCCAGATCCCAATATGTTGACCACCAACCCCCAGACACTCAGCAAGGGGATGCCAAGGGATTGCTTGTAACCCTAAAAAACCACTAAAAACCTCCACACAAGGCCAGCACATCCATTGCTAGAAGGGGCTATCTTTTGAGACCAACTCTGCCCTTTGACCTCACAGAGAAAGGCCGTGTTTCCTGTGATCAAGGCAGGGTCACAGGAACTCTATGGATACCAACCCGTGTCACCACATCCAGGGGTGTGACCTTGGACTGATGACCCCTCTAGCAGGGCCTCCTCCTTTGTAACGTGAGGGAGATAGAAGTCTCTCAGTAGCTGGGGGAGGTTGGAAGAAATGAGCAGCACAGGGCATGGAACACACTGTGGCACAAGGGATGCTGTCTGTCATGCAGAGACAACCGGCTACATTCAAGCCTGGGAGCTACTGGTAGATAGACATGGGCCTGGGCATAGAGTCAGACACATCACAGATCAGAGGCTATGAGCCAGAATGGACCTCAGCATGGCAGCTCCAGTGCCCAGAGACACTGTCATCAGCACAGAAGTCCCCCACATGATGGCCTTTCCCAGGGAAATCCACCATCTAACATCTAGCCAGCCTCCACCTCCAGACACAGGGCCCTGAGTCAGTTGCCGCCTTGGGCTATGGGACAAGAACATGGAGTGTGAGCAGAGAGACCATATCCTCTCCATAGGAGGCCCAGCAGAGGGAGAGAGAAACTGTTGGCCATCAACCATATCAAGTCCATGTGACTCCCCCAGAGTTGCAGGCGGCTCACAGACATGAGGACCTCAAGACCAGTGGAAACCTTTAAAGAAATGTTCAGCTATGAAAGCCCAACCTCAGTGTGGCTTGGTGGCACAGTGGGCCTGTAAACTAGCTATGTAGAAATCTGAGGCAGGAAGGAGGTCAGTTCAAGGTCTGCCAGGGCTACAAAGTGAGTCCAAGGCCAGTGTATGGTTACTTTCCCCACTGTTGTTACAAAACACTTGATAAAGGCGAATTAAGGGGGAAGGGTTTATTTGGCTCACAGTTTGAGGGTTCATAGTCCATCATGGCAGGGAAGGTGTGGGGACAGGAATGTGAGGTGGCTGTTCACACAGCATCTGCCCTCAGGAAGCAGAGAGCAATGAATCCTGGTTCTCATCTTGCTTTTTCCTTTTGATTCCCCAGGACACTATGGGGTGATGCCATCCAAACTTAAGTTAGGTCTTTCTGCCTCGGTTTGCCTTAATCTAGAAATTCCTTCACAGACATAGCCAGAGGTGTGTCCCCTAGGTGAGTCTAGATCCCATCAAGCTGACAATATTAACTGTCACAGTCAGCCTGAGTAACTTGGCAAGTCCTTGTCTCAAAAGATAAAAACAACAACCAAGAGGCAAGGGGTGGGCTCAGTGGTAAAGCATTGGCCTAGCATGGTAAGGCCTGGATTCTCCTCGAATATCCCGGGGAGACATCGACAAAGCACAGATGGGTACTAGAAATCAAAGAATGAGTAAACAAACTCAGGGGCCTGTGTCCAAAGTAGGACTGGTGGGTGGTGAACAGCAGACAGGCATCAAGAGAGGAAGAACGGGGCTGCACTAGAACTCAGGATGCCCTAGGTGCACTAAACCTCCAGGCCGCTGTAGCCACGGTGCTCCACCTCCACCAGGGTACCAAGGACTGAAAGTCTGCCCAGCTCTTGTAACATTCCTGATCTCAGAGAACAGTAATCAGTTGGTCCTACGGGAAGCTCTCTCATCAGTCAGATGGTCCAATGGAAAGCTCTCTCATCAGTCAGATGGTCCAATGGGAATTTCTCCTCCCATCAGTCAGATGGTCCAATGGGAATTTCTCCTCCCATCAGTCAGATGGTCCAATGGGAAGTTCTCTTCCCATCAGTCAGATGGTCCAATGGGAAGCTCTCCTCCCATCAGTCAGATGGTCCAAAGGGAAGCTCTCCTCCCATCAGTCAGATTGTCCAATGGGAAGCTCTCACAGTCAGCTTGAAACTGCCTCCCCACTGACGCTCACCTTTAATGAGCCATTCAGTGCTGTGGTTTGGGGATCAGGATTTATCAGCTCAGGTACTGTGGGAATTTGGGCCAATCTCTATGGAGGATGGTGCTCTAAGGATTCCCAGCTGTTGCTCTGGCCTCAGCTCACCAGAGGCCAGTAACATCCACCAGCATTCATCTCTTTCCGCTTCTTATATGGATGTCACATGACCAGCCACCTCACACTCCTGTGACCATGCCTTCCTTGCCATGAAGGACTGACTACACCTCAGACTGTGAGCTGAATAAAGCCCCCACTAAGTGGCTTCTGTCACAGCGATGAGAATGTGGCTAACACTCTCAGAAAGTTTCGGGAAACAGAGGGCGACCCCATTGTGACTAAGAGGAAGCCTCCCCAGGTCATCCCAATATTTCACTCACAGCAGCTGCTGCCTGAAGCCCCTTTGGGCTGGTGTGAATGTTTGCCACGTCTCCCCATAAGCCAGCCTGTGAGCTGGCTGCCAATCTCCACTTCTCTGGGTCAACAGCTGGCACAGAGGGTCCCAGCACAAGCGGCAACCTCATTCCACACACCCCATGGTGACACCTTATCCACCTGGCTCTGAACCACATGACTGCCAGGCAGAAACAAACCATTGACCTCATGGGTGCTCACAGGGACAGATGTTGCCTCACTTCTGCAGACATCCAACCTGAGCCCGGCCACCTGGCCTTGCCTTACCCCTGCAGACATCCAGCCTGAGCCCAGCCATGAATGTTCCAGAAGCTGGACTCACTGTCATGGTACCTCCCCTTCCAAAGGCTCTCAACCCAGGAAAGCAGGTTTAAATAACCAGGTCATGGCCTTCAGCAGCCAGTAAAGTGGGGACCTTCTTGGACTGGGACTCCTCCCTCTCCCCATAAAGTCCTTTATGTACTATTGGAACTCTGTAAGCCAGCCTTGTTAATCCCCATCGGCAAGGAGGGAAATCGAGGTCCTGGAAGTTCAAACAGCCATAAAGTTGAATCGCTGAGGGTGGATCTTTCCTCTGTAGCCATGTTCCACTCAGACTCATGTCACTGAGGGACCACAGCCATGTAGGACATGGGGACAGATGGTCCCCCTCACGAGTTGGAGGCAAAGAGGTTCTGGGATGGCTTCATTTCATCTCCACCCTGCTCCAAACATCTGCTGTGTATGCCAGCAAGGACACTTCCCACGAGGCCAGTCCCAGTCACCGTGTTTGCCTCAGTCACACACAACCTCACTCTCGAGCAGAGAGGTGGGGGTGAGTGGGGAAAGGAAGACTTTTATAACCTCATCCTTCTAAAAGGGTGGAGCACCAGGATGAAAGGGACCTCAGAGGCAGCCCTCAGGACTCCTCAAACCTCTCTGGGATGCAGCCTCTGTCCCCAGGTGTGATGCTAGAAGACAGAGCCAGCTGAGGACAAGACAAAATCAGGGACTCAGAGCAGAGCAAGGCCTGGCCTCCTGCTCTACCCTCCCACATAGTCCTCTGAGGAAGGAAGAATGCTATATAGGCTCTATATAGGCTCTATATAGGCCATTACACCACACACAAGGCCACAAGGACAAAAGAACCTGCAGAGAAGACGGCCACCTTGCCTCCACGCAGCCACCTGGCTTAGTCCCCTGGAGAAGGGAGGGAAAGCAGAAACAGAATCATGCACTTATTAAGCACCTGCAGCATGCAAGGTTCCAGACAGCTATCCCTGCAGCCCCCTCCCTCTGCAGCTCCATCCTGGGCCCAGACACCAGCAGGGACTCTGTGACCTGATTTAAAAGTCCCTGCTTCTTAGCTAACCATGAGGGCTCTCACCCCTCAGATCCATCCTTCTCCTCAGATCGGTTTTATAGACAGTAATAACACTCATAAATTCCCCCACAGATGGGATTTTTATCTACTAATCATGGCAATTTGGCTCGCCATGGTACCACAGCTCCGGCCCTGGATTGGCAGGGGCCCAGCAGAGGTGACTATCAAGGGACTAGGCAAGGCGCCAATGGGGCACCACCACCTAAGACTGCACTCTTCACACAGAAGGAAAGAGCCCCAATTGCATACCCAGGACCACTAGACTGAGCAGTTCTCCTCTGGAGAACATTAAGTAGGTACCTCTCTTCTCCCTCCCACAGCCTGCATCTCACATTGAACCCTACCCGCCATGAAAACACAGACCCAACCCTCCCAACTTCCACCACCCTTCAGCACCCTCCCCATTTGAGAGACCTGAAGCCTCAGAAGTGAGAGGGGCTGAATGCAGCATATTAAACAGTTGTCATTCAGGGCTAGGCGGGCTGGGGGACCCCTGACAGTACAGATTAGGAAGATCAACATGAACGTGGGGTAGGCAACCGTGGCTGTCTACCTAACCGTCTAACCGGCGGCCTTCCAGGACGGAAAGCTACACACAACTGTTGCAAAGTTCCGTATCACGTATTCTGAACTAACTGCAGAACGCACGAGCAGAAAGCAGCCCCACAGAGGAAGGATGGTTGCTGAGGACACAACAGAATCGGGTCGGGGTGACGTTCTTAGCTGTTAGTGCTAGGTGCTCTTGGTTGAGGGATTTGGCTTGGGGGGTGAAACATAATCTCCTGTAGCTCAGATCGGCCTCACATCCACTGTGTAGCCGAGGATGACCTTGAGTTCTCCATCCTCCTGCCTCCACGCCCCAAGTGCTGAGATTACCCTCATATGCTATGCCCAGCTAGGATATGTGTTTGCAGATAGGAGCAAAGCCACCAGAACCAAGAGAACCAACCTCCCCTCAGAAGAGTATGTGCCCCTCATTCTCAGAACTAGGAAAAACATGGAAACAATCTCCCAGAGGTGACAAACAGCCCAAGGAAGACACTCTTCTGCAGGTGCCCAGAGAAAGTCCCCTCCATCCCATTCTACCTTAAGGCTCTCACTGCGAGAGGCTCACGAAAGAGTCCCTTCCCCAGAAGTGTCCCCAGTGGCCTTAGGGAGGAACATGCAGAACCCACTGAAGACACACAGTCTGGAAGTGAGGAAGGAGTCTCTGGAACCACATCAGGGAAACGCTACAAATCTGATCTGTGGAGCCTTCCAGAATCTTCCACAGAAGTTGCTCTCAGGTGTGTTGCAGAATATTATTTTAACTATGTAAAGATGTGTTCACCTTTGTTTATGCTGAGGAATATTACTTTAACTGTGTAAAGGTGTGTTACATTTGTTTGTTACATTTGTTTAACCATGTAAGGATGTGTGTTTAATTATGTAAAGATGTGTGGCATGAATAATTGAAAAGCCTCTTGATTGAGGTTTCTGTCCCACCCGGTCCTGCGGTCCTGCAGTCCTTCAGTCCCAAAGAAACACACAGAGGTCTATCAGCATTAGTTATGAACTCTTTCTTACACCTTATATTAGCCCATTATTCTTGTCTATGTTAGCCACGTAGATTGATACCTTTTTCGGTGAGGCAGTCACACCTTGCTTGTTCTGTTTGGCTTCCTCTCTGTTTGGGTGACGACTGCAGACTGACTCTTTGCTCTTCCCAGCATTCTCCTGTTCTCATTGCCCCACCTCTACTACCTGCCTGACTACTGGCCAATCAGCGTTTATTTAAAATACAAGTGACAGTGTACAGACCATTATCCCACAGCAAAACCCAGAGACAGAAATTGGGGTTCAACCCAAAAACCAGAAAAGCAAAGCCACCAAGCCACTAGAGAAGTCTTACCTCTACCAAGGCTGGGCGACCGTAAACTAAGCCTCTCTCTCTCTCATTTTATATTCCCTCTAGTGCTGAATTAAAGGCACGTGACTCCCTAGTACTGGTTTTAAAGGTGTAGGCCACCACCACCTGGATTTGTTTCTGCCTTGATTTTGTGTAGCCCAGGGTAACCTTGAACTCACAGAGATCCATCTGCCTCTCTCTCCCAAATCCTGGGATTAAAGGTGTGTG
>LOJH01048635.1:2561-15559 GCA_001685095.1 Ellobius talpinus
AAAAATTAAGCATGGAGAGAGGAAGGGTTCCCAAGCTCCACCCACAACTCAGGAGCTACTGGGAATTGATGGATGTTGGGGGAGGAGACTCACTTTCATTTGGGGTTTTTGGTACTAGAAGGTTGTTGATGCCCTACTGGATGACCCCATACCTATGTGTCTATGAACAGCACTGATGAGTTAAAAAATAAAATAATAGCATATTAAAAAGAGGACTTGAGTTTGTGAAATGGAGATGTGATCAGGGGATCTTGGGAGAGTAGGAAGGAGAAGCAGGAATTGGATATGATCAACATACATTGCATACCATTGTGAAATTTTCAAAAATGAATGTTTTAAAAGTCAACATGATATTGAGCTAATTGCCCAAAGATATATGTTTCCAATGATTAATCATTTCTAATACAAAAAGATTGATTACACTAATATCCCATGGATATAGTATTCTAGCTTAGGCTTTCACTAAATGACGAAGGTTATTTTGATATAAGGCCATATAAAATGGACATAAAAGAAGTGAGATTTAAAGCCCAAACTCAAAAATGTTTCCTCTGACTACTTTTAGCATCTGTCAATTCTCATCAGAAAAGTTTCTTTCTGCTGTAGACAGCAACTAATAGAGTAGTTGAAGTAGTCCATGTGCAGAGCATAATAGTCTATGGGGTATTCATGCCTAATTTGGACATCTATATCTCACTTCCTTCTCCCAGGTTATAGGGATCATCACCGAAGAGAGGGCAGAATGAGCAAAGGAACAGAGGTTATAGATGACTACACTGAAACTGTGTTTCTCAGACATGTCAGGTTAACTCACAGAGGTTTTGACATGATACACAAGAACTAAGCAAGATCAGGCCACACAAAATCCCATCATGGATGTGAGAGGTAGACACAAAGGGAAGGAGCTATTGGCAACTGATAACACCTAAGAGGAGGACAGTTTTCTTTAAGGTTGTGATCCCTTAGAGGTTGAATACTCCCCATTGGATGGACCCCTATCCAGGTGTGTATGGGAAATATAAATTGAAATGGATGTATTTAATAACAAACCATGAAAACTAGTGAACAAAATAACAACAGCTCATTTTCTGGCCATAATTAAAGGAGAGAGGTTTGTTTCCCTTTAAAATTCAGAAAATACTGTGACAATTTGAGTCCTAGAAATATTATTTTAAGTCTTTGTGGAAAAATACTTTTAAAATGAACATAAACAGGAGATAGGCCAAATACTTCTATGAAATTTTCCTAATGCAATGCACTACCATGTAAACTTATCACACACTTTGAAAATGTAAAAAGTAAAAGCATAAACTAAAGTTTGGGAGTACGGCTTATCAGTTAACAGTACCTATGGCTCTTGCTGAGGACTTAAGTTTGATTTCCAGAAACTACCTGAAGGCTGACACTTGTCAATAGCTCCTGTTCCAGGGAATACAATTCCTTTTCTGGTCTTCATGGGCACTGGATATATAGATATATGTGGCGTATAGATAGGCACCTTAAAATATATTTAATTAAAATTTAAAAACAGTTCCTATGGAAAAGACCTCCCTCATATGGTTTCTGATTTTGGCTTGGTGATGTCAAGACTTATCAGTATTTCAGAAGGATACAGTCCTATTTATCCACACTTAAAGTGCCCAGGAACTTTTAATTTAATGGCTTGATAATCATGGCATTATGGGTTATAAAAAATATTCACCCAGGTCTTTTTCACTTAATATGTGAAATTATTCTTCAGAAAGAGTTTTGCTGGACTCTGCAATGTGGCTCAGTGCTAGAGTACATGTCTTACTTGGCTCAGGCCCTGGATCGCACCCATGCACCACCACCAATGTTATTAACATAAAATATGATTGACCAGGAAAAGTCAAAGCAAATAAATGCTTCTTTCCCTTTGTTTCTCTCCTGAGTAACAGGTTGGGGTCTTAGTAATGTCAAATGATTATTAATGAAGTTTTTTATTGTAGTATGTTTATGAAATTATGGGTTTTAAAATATTTTATGTGCCCCAATTCATTGTAGTTTTTATTCTTGTAAAAGCACAAATTGTGCAAAGTTATGCTCTGTCTCCATTTTTAATTGAAGACCCACAGCACTGGATTTAGTGTTCGTAACCTGCAGAAGATAATGAGATGCTGATGAGTCCCAATTATACTCTAAGTAAACAAAACAAAACAAAAATCTACCCCATTGAATAAGGTTTGTGTATATTCTTCTTAGCATGAAAAGATTTATTTTAATTCAGTCTTTTCTATTTTATATAGAGAGATCATAACAGTAAAAGAAGACTTTTGAGAGTCAAAGATGAAAGTACAGATATTAAAGGATATTTCTGGTGAGTACCCACAAAATGGGTTATTGTCACAGGCATTTTAACTGACAAAAGATGTAATTTTATAAATTTTAGTATACCACCAAAAGGATATATAAACAGAATTTTCAGTCTCCTCATTTTAATATCTTAGAAGCATTAATAAATTCCATTTATCCACTTTTCTTGAGAAGCTTTATGTCCAAATTATGATGTTGCACTCCATGATTGTTGTATTTTACCTGTAAATGTATCTTGAACATTGGAACTTTGACAACAGTAATGTAATCCTTGGTCTCGAAGAACTGAGTAACATCACATCATTCAAAAACACTTTAATTTCTGATATCTTCATCCATCTCTAATTTGCACATTATTTCTAGACTCATCATCCTCTCAACTGTTGGCAATGTCTAATAGAATTCTACCATTTTTTTTCAAAATAAATAATTTATTTTTCCATTGAAACTTGAAGTGTCTTTTATTTTGCTTATTGAAGTAGGTAGTTTTCACTTTCCATATCATATCAACATCATCCTGGATGTTCAGACTAAGAAATTTTCTGTTGATTTTATTCCCTTTGCATTTCTGGTAGTCAACCAGCTACAAAATTTCTCCATTAGCAATCTTACCGTGTCTTTTATAAAAGTCAGTCATCTCATTCATGACTCCATTGTATGCTAGCTCAGACTTTTTCATATCTTTCTGATATGACTCCTGCATTAGCCTGAGTATTTTCAACCTCAATTTCTCTATCTCACAAAGAAGACCCACCAATTATATCATTCTACTTATAATATGTTAGTCACACTATAGAATATAGGGTTAGTGCATTTCTCATGTAACAATTATCATTTTTCTTTCCATGAGTTTCAAACAAAATGTTCTTAGATAATATAAAAGAAGAAAGAAAAGGTTGGTCAAGACTTAAGATTCTAAAGAGAAAGATTAAGACATTGGTTTTGAAATTGCAATTAAGTACAAAGCAGCTCAGTAAAAATTGGAGATATTTGGAAACTGGTGCTGCAGACAGAAATAATTAATGACAAATCTGAAAAAGTGTGAAGTGTGTTGACCACCTGTCAATATATTATTGTTAAGTTACAGAGAAATATTATTGCTGCTATATGGAAGAGAGCTTAAAACATGATATAATTCTCATTAGACCATTTAAGAATAGAGCAGTTGGAAAATTTAGCTTTGTATATAGGAACAGATTCAGCAGTGTTTCCTGATAAGAGACACACTAGCAAAAATGAAAAGTAAATGACCAAGGACATGTCACAGGAAAAGAAAAGCAAATACAATTGGGTCATCCTCACAATTCAGCATGCAAAAGGAAAAAGAAAGAGAATAAGAAATATTTTCTCTGGAAGACAAAGGAAAGACAGCTCACCATCAAAGTACATACAGGCTACTCAGATACAGTTACAGGAGGTAGATTTAAAGTTATGAGAGAAATACTTGGTTGAAAATAAGCAGAGGAAGAAATAAAAAAATCAAATTATGTCATGTTTTGGAAAATGGTTAGAACAGGAGATTGCTGAGTTAAGTAAAATAAGTCAGAATCAGAAACACACATATAGTACAATTTCTTTCATATGCATAATATAGATTTAATTTTAAGATATCAAAATACAATGGGGACTAATTGGAAAGAGGAAGGAAGGGAACAAATTGGAGAAGGTGATTAGAAAGGTTAATGTGGGTGAATAGAATCAAAGGGCATGATATACATTTATTAAAAGGACATATTTTATACAACTAATAAATGATGTTTAAAAGAGAATGCCAGAAAGAAAGTTCAATGGCAAATAAGGGATTCTATGTCTTAGGAAGGGCTTCTCATGTGTTCCAGAAAAGGATAAATAGGCAAGAAGTAACTTGAAGTGATTCAAGTTCATATTTCAATACATTTAGAATCACATATTTTGATATGTTGGTAAATCAATGTATAACAAAGCAAGATCAATTGGAGTAGCTTTCAGAATTGTTGGATACATTGCTAAGTGAAATTTGACAGAGGACAATGCTTATGTCTTCATGGCAGTTAATATCTCAAAAATTATTGTATTTTAAGAGCATGAACAGTAATAGACTCTTATTTAATACTGAAGATTTTTAAAATACACACTCATATGTATATGTATATATATATACAAGAATGATATATTATTTTGTAAACAATTCATATCATGAAGGAACAAGCCAAAAGAGCAAAGGAAATAGCCTCAATGGAAAGAAAATATTGAAATGTCGAAAAGAATAAACTGCATATTTGTTTCCAATGAGGTATTCAAAGTAGAGGTTAAGATATGGCAGGGACAAAAGTAAAAAGAAGTAGATATCAAAGAACAAGTGAGAGGACCATATGAAATAAGTGCAAGCATGACAGGCAAAGATACAGGTCGCACAAGAACAAAGCACGAACCAGAGAAAAGATAAAATGCCTGAGAAAAAAGCAATTCTTTAGATAAGTTCAAAAAAGAAGCTGAATCTGATGATGAAAGGAAAGTGGCTAAAAATGACTTTAAGAAACAGTAATTGAGTAACATTTAACATGAAAGGTCTTTAGGTCTCTCTCTTTTTCTTCCTTCCATAGTCCCTCCATTCTTTCCTCTAAAACAATGTCTTCAAGTACAGGAAACAATCAGAACTATGAGAGAAAGATGCCAATGAGGAACATATCAAGAGGATTTGACCTCACAGGTGTTCAAGGCTCAAGAGTTAATGACAAAATATAATTTGTTAATGAGATTTGAGGACTAATGAGAAGGATGAGAGAGAAAAACAGACTTAAGCACCTCACAGCTGTATGTTCATTATTTAGCAAAAGAAGGTTTATGAATCCAATGAAAATTGTTACAATCAGTAACTAAAATTTGAAAAATATTCTAGCTCCCTTGGGAACAGAAGAGCATGTGGAATCAATATGATATAGAAAACTATTAGAAAGATGTTTGAAAAAAGTAATTGAAATCACAAAATACCAAAGATACTTATTTAGAATATAGTATGTTCCGATTTAATGACCATTTTTTTCTGATGGGGAAAGTCAGTTTATCTTCATCTTAGGCTTAAAAGTCATCTTATATTAAAGACAAACTAGTTTAATTCCTGTTTGTGGTTAAACCTCTAAATTTCAAGGATTGTAATATGCCCCACCTGTAATCTCAACTACAATGGTTCTGTATTGCCTGTCCCAGGAATCTTGCCTTCTGTTTTAAAAAGATGTTTTTCCTAACCATCTTGGATCCTACCTTTGTTTCAGAAGGTTATATGGCCACCTTGTTTTGACTGCTTGTTGCTATGACTACCTTGTTATGCCCACCTTGAAACCATGGCTTTGTTTCAGGAGGTCCTTAGGACTTACTCGTTAACATGTTCTGCTCCTGTAATCCTACCTATTTTGTCCACCAAAATACCCATTTGGAAACTGCCTACCCCTGAGCTATGAAAACCTTGTTTTATTTATATCCACTGATGACTTCTCAAATCCCAGTATATGGGTAGGCAGCCTGTGGAAACAAATAAATAGCTTGCTTTAATTAATTGTTTGCTTTAATTAATTCATCCATGCTGATTTGGTCAGTATTCTTTCTCCTCCCATTTTTGGAATTAAAAACAGAATCACATCTATGTTTTTGAAATTATTAAAAGAGTTCCAAGTATCTGTAACTGTACTATGGTAACATGAGACTAATAACACATCTATAATCATTAACTCACATATGAAAGAAACTCAACAAGCAAAAAATGAGATAAGTTACCATCTATTTTTGCATTTTCTTAAAAAAAACTATGTTTTCAAGTGCACACACAGACACACACACACATGTTCATTCTCTGAACTCATCTTGGAAACTACTTTCAACATATTTTTACCCCTTATGGTGAAGATTTTCCAAAGTTTACTTCCTAGTGTTAAAATAGAACTTTGTTCAGGCATTTTTATCTTATTTGTCTTGTACTTATCTATGATAGTTTGAGTTTTTTGTTTTTTACGAGTTGTGTTTGTGTTTCCTGTACTTTATTTTTGTTTGTTTTTTCCCTCCATTGCCTTCAGGTTTGTTATTTTGCTTTATTGGCCTAATTGTTTTCTAAAGAGAAAGAGAAAGGTGTAGTCTTGGATGAATTCGGGGATCGGGAGGATCTGAGAGGAGACAAGAGAAGAGAAACCTTGATCAGACACTATATAAAAATATTTTCAATAAAAATAGGAATTGCTTATATTATAGCCTCAAAGAAGTTATTAAACTTCTAGGATTGCCTCATAACTATGATATTTTAATTTTGGTAAATAAGGATGGGTTGATCCTAGTCAGAAAAATTGATAATACTTTCTCTCTGCCCTCTATAATTTTTAAAAGTGTTTTTAGAGATTGCATCCTGCAATATTTTTTTTGCTCCTGGAAAGTTTATTAACCCCTACATTTTAGTAGATGATTTTGAAATCTGGTCTTAATTTTAATTACAAATGTAGAAATGTATTATTCTGACATAAGTAACTCATGCTCCCCACTTTGACTCTATGGTATTTCTTGTTTTTTTAATTGCTTACTTATGCTAATGACACATTTTTTATGTCCAAAATGAGCGACATTCCCAAATTCCAATCTGATAACAGGCAAGTATCTACTTAGCATTTGCATGTAAATGAAAATAAATCTCTTAAGTTTCACATGTGGAAAAAAATTAGAAATGAGATGAATAGTGGTTAAAAATTAGGAAAAAGGCTAATAACACATGGTTCAGAAAAGAAAAATGAGAACTGTTGGCACAGTAAGTAGATTAAAAGCTTAGAGAAAGTGTGCTGTACTGAAAGCAAATAGTTGATTTTGTCTGGGGTACAATATACACAAATAAGAAGATGAGATAATTCTATTCTTGTTTAAATACTACTCGCTGAGTACATAACTTCACTCATTTGGAAGACATTGATGGCTTCAGGGAAGCAGTAGAATTTAATCTGTAAGGAAGCATCTATGGAGGTCAACAGCACAACATTAAGGCCCCATCTGTTCCGCTGGGTGGTGGTAATGCACACTTTTAATCCCAGCACTTGGGAGGCAGAGGCAGGCAGATATCTGTGAGTTTGAAGCCAGCCTGGTTTACAAGACTGAGTTCCAGGACAGGCTCCAAAGCGTCAGAGAAACCCTGTCTCTAAAATCCAAAACAAGAACAACAACAATAAAAGACCACATATATTCAGCTATGGTAGCCATAGAATTATGTGTTACGAGGTATATACTAGATAGTATACTAAATTATACTAGATTTGGCCTCAAGGATTACTCTAAATATATACCTTCCTCACATGGTTAACTAATCAATGAATTGATACACTTACTGTTCTGATAAGAGTATCTTGGAGCATTTAGTATTGATAAAAAATGTGTCAAGTTAAATAAGGTTCCTTCCTTTATGGGATTTCAAACTATAAGAACGACAGATAACAAAATATAAAGCAAAATAATTTAATTTGCACTCATTGTAAGGTAAAAAGAAAGATTATAAAAACATATAGAATACCAATTTTGTATTGCCTACTTTAAAGAGAGGTAAAGACAATAGAAGTGTCGCCATGAATATAGAATTCACAGGATTTGTAGGGGGTGGTTTAAGGTAGGGTTTCTTTGTGTAGCCTTGACTGTCCTCGAACTCTGTTGACCAGACTGGCCTCAAACTCACAGAGATCTTCCTGCTTCTACTTCCCTAGTGCTGGTCTTAAAAGCATAGGCATGAGCCACCACTTCCCAGCAAATTCACAGGATTTTAAAGGATTAAATAGAAGTCCAGGTAAAAACAGATAGGAAAGTAAATTTCTGGTAAACTACAAGTGTTACGGCCTTGAGAGGAGTGACATCTACATATCTTGCAAGGGTCAAATGATAAAGAACCATTACTACCACTTTAGACCTTTGCAGTTTTACAAGCTTAATGGAGTGTCACCATAGAATTTCAAATTGGGGATAATTAGACAGAGCATGCATTATGGAAAGATCAATTGGAGAACAAGCAGCAGAGCTGGAAAGACTAATTAGAATGCTAATTAAAAGGATAACAATCCTATTAACCAGTGGCAATAATTGCCTGAGAATGACACAAGCCACATAGACACACACTGGCAAACAGTTTAGCATCTGCTGACCCCTGCCATTACACAACTGTTTTTTTTAAATTCTTGATCCCTAAATCCTTGCAAACTACCCATAACACTATCACTTCCTCCCTTTATTTCATGCCAGCCACAAAGAGCTTTTTCCTATTTCCTGAAAACACCAAGTAGGTTAGCTGAGTTCTGGCCTTGAGCCCTCTCTCCTTCCATCACTCCCACTGCTTCATGATTTGGGTGGGATGAGTACTTCACAGTTTGGTCCTGTTTAGGTACCCTGGACAATCACTTTCCCTTCTTTTCAGACAACCCTACTTTATTTCCATAGCACTCAACACCTAGTGGTCTGCTGAAATCATTATGTATTATTTATATAAGATCCATGGGGAGAGAAAATTTTGTGCTCCACCACATGTCAAAAAGAATGCCTCGT
Source organism: Ellobius talpinus (assembly GCA_001685095.1). NCBI lineage: Eukaryota > Metazoa > Chordata > Mammalia > Rodentia > Cricetidae > Ellobius > Ellobius talpinus. The sequence goes on from LOJH01048635.1 coordinate 11,424, forward strand.
TCATAGCAGGTCTTATTAAATTTTTGAAGTAAGTTAAATAACAACAATGTGAATTAAATTTCTAAGACTGGGGATTTATTTGGCCAATTTTTATGTTTTATCATTGTGATTCTATACACAAACTCCCAGTGATGTTTTAAACTTTATAACAGAGTTTATAAATTCACAATAGCTAGGCATATAGAAAGATATAGTACAAAAATGATATGAAATGGCTATGTAATACTATGAATACCTTTATTACTTTTGCTTTAACAATTGTCTAAATTATTATTTTTTCTTTTGGTTTTGGTATTGGTTTTCTGAGACAGGGTTTCTCTGTGTATCCCTGGCTATCCTGGAATTTGCTCTCTAGACCAGGATGGCATAACAAGTTACAGTAAGATTAGGCACATACCCTCATATCAAGGCTGGATGAAACAATTGAGAGGGAAGAAAATCAGGAAAAAGTCAGAGATAGGCCAAGCACCCACTGTAAGGAGTCCCACAAGAACACCAAGGTATGCAACCATAACATATATGCAGAGTACCTATGGAAAACCCACACAAGCTACTTGAAACTGAAATCTACATTGTTAGACATTTCATTCCAATAAATTTTCATAGTATTTAAATGAGCTAATCAGATTGAAATATTCAAGATATTTTGTAAAACTAGAATTAAGAAAATATCATATTGCACAGTTTACCACAAGATAGTATCTGTCTATACATAACTTAATCAAAAATACTTGAATTTTTTTCAAATTTGTGAAATAAAATATTACTATTGCTTTTGCTATGCCAATCTATAGAGGCTGTTTTGCATTCTCACTAGAATGGTTTGTGCTCCTGGGATTATGCATAGTTATATAGACTTTATTACTATCAATTTTCATTAAACGGAATGAGGAATGTTAAAGTCTCTACTAGAGAAGACAATATTTGGCTTTGTAAGTTTCAGACATATCCAAACAATTTTAATGTTTTTTGTAAATCTCTTCTATGCAGTTTCAAAAAATAAATTGTGAAATTAACCAATCAGTAAGAGAGGCTATAGAACACAAGTACCCTTTTCATGAATAACATCAAAGAACCATCATCTTAATAAATAGGACTATATGCATTCCAACAACCATCAGTTTCTTTCAAGTTTGAACATTTGATTTTAACAAGCACATAAATGTTTATCTTCATGTAAAATACCATGTATGCTTAAGTTCCTAAATGGGCATATTGTGTTATGAATAATAGATTATTAATATGTATATAATCAGAGAGAAAAATATTTCTTATCCATAAGGGACACATAAATGAGAAATATATTAATTAATTATTGAAAACTCACTTGTTTCTGATAATCTCTAATTATGTATCTTTTATTGATATGAGTGATTATTTCAACACTTCTTGTTTTAGTCTATGTTACCACAAAGATTCCAAGAAAAATTCTTGAAAAAAATACTCTATAAATGCACTGGATTGTGAATGCTGTTATTGATTTGCCTGAAGATATAATATATAGCTACTGTACTTCAAGATTTAGCCAGCTAGTTGAAAAACTACATTCTTATGAAAGATTGAGACTAGGTAGAAAACATATGCAATGTCTTCATTTTTTTAATAAAGAACTATACAATACCAATTCGGAGGAACCGAAAATAACTGTGAGTCCATTGATACTGAGGGATATTAATGACCAATAATTGTTAATTCCTGTTATTTTGTTGTTGTTGTTGTTGGTGGTGGTGGTAGTGGTAGTGTGTGTGTGTGTGTTTTACTTCTTTGGGTTTTGCCAGTATAAGATGATCCATTGCCTGTGTTTTCATGGGTTAAATTACATTAATGGAAAACTTTCTTCACCATAATATTTGTAGGGCAAAGTAAAATCAAACAGAATTCCCTTCATTCACTTGTTCATACATTTAGTGCCTTCTGCATTACAAATACTGATCAAATCAGGAAATTAAGTGTTCCTAGAGAGAATGGAAATTACATGTAGCAGGAGAAAGCAGAGCAAAAGTAAATTATATGTCCTATTTGTGTCTGGAAAATGTTAATTTCAAACTTGTCTACCACCTGTGGATCCTGAAATCTTCCTGCCCCACTCTTCCACATAGATCTTTAGCTATGTGGAAAGGAGTGTGATAAGAACATCCCATTTAGAGCTGAGCACTTTAAAGTATCTCATTTCCTGCATGTTGTTCAATTGTGGGTCTCTGTTTTACTTGTAATCTACTACAAAATGGAGCTTCTCTGGTGAAGGTTAAGAAATTCACTGATCTTTGAATATAGCAATATGTTACCAAGCATTATTTCATTGCTATTTTCATTTAGCAGAATAATAGAAGCAGGTTTTCCCCTAAGGCCCATGATCTGTTAAGGTTCTAATTCTTGGCCTCATTAAAAATAGCAGAAATGGGCCTTAAAGCCAGTGAACAGGTGATTTGTTCCTTCCCTAACATTTGTGTCTTTATTACGCCACAGGGTGTTTCATGTAGGAATGTCACTATTACAGCTTTTAGGGGCCTTAGCTGGGTGACAATCATGATTCCCTTTTTTCCTTCAGGAGCTTCTGTAATTCATTTCAGCACTACGAATGCTGGAGGTAAAGCATCTAGTTGAGCACCAGCTTGTTTTCTCCATGACTGATGACATAAAGCATGTGGTGTCCTCAGCAATAGGGTCTTACTGTCAGATTGTGGTGGATAATAAATAGCATTGCCAATAGCCTGTGGTGTTTATGGCATAGTACTCCTTTGGACAAGGACTTCAAAAGATAGAACCCTTTCTTGGTACTAGGGATTTTTTTGTTTGACAGCATTTGATGTCTATTTGGGGTACTGTCTCTCCCATTATATGGCAATTTCATTTAAATTCTCCCCCAAAACCAATGACTTCACAAGTCCTGGGTATTTGGCCAAGATTCCACCAGGCATTTGCAGCTGTGAATTCCAACAAACAGACTGAGCAGGTTACATTTAGGAATAGATAAACATATGTATATGCATGTAAGGACTATTAATGAAAAAGAGGCCTTGAACATGAATGAGAGCAATGAGGGTTATTTGGGAGGGGTTAAAAGAAAGAAATGGAAGGGGGAATGATATCAAAAATAAAGGAAAAAAAGAAACAGCTATCCAACTTAACTATGAAGCAAATTATGAATTTAAACAAGGTATCAAATGAATCTCAAACTATTTAGGACATCAAAGTATTCCATTTACATGAATTAAAACAAGTCTATAAATTCTCATTCACATACATTATTCTGTTATCTAAACAGTCTTTTTTTTTAGATACAGGGCAAAGGAGATTACAGAGTAGAAAAGGTGAGCTTCCCCAACTCTACATATTGGCACACAGTAAAATTCCACCTCGTTAGAAAATTCATGAATTTAAAATATTCTTCCAATAGTCTATGTGAAGTTTACTACACAACAACAATGAAAATTAAAATTCCATATATGATTAACATCTTTGTCAAAAGTAACATTTTAAGCAATTTAAAGTAGGAATATTCTTTCATGTTATTATTTATTTTACTAATATCCTAGTAACACATTTAGAATATTTTGTTCACTCAGAACAACTTGCTCTCAGACAGAGTAACCTAGACGTAGGCCTCTTGAGCTATTTTCCTTCCAGTCCAAAGACAGGTTGTTGACAAAGATCTTTTTCTAAGTAGGTCAACCTCTGCCTTAAACCTCTTAACCGGCCTTGCCTTTTTTCCCCTGCTTCAGACTCCCGCTCCTTCTGATTATCTTCAGAACCTTGGTTACCTCATTTCTGTCTGTAGTGTTGCTTTGATTCTTGCCCCACTTTTCTGGGTTTAACTTCTGAATAGGACCTTTATCATTTTCCCCCACTCTGTTCCACTGCCCCTGTGCCTCATTCAACAATTTCCTTTGAAATTTTTTCTTGAGAAATTCTATTTTCTTTGACATCTTTCTTATAAACTTTTTCTTTGGAGAGTTGTTTGGGGATAGGCAGTGGCTACACAGGGGAAGGGAGAAAAGAACGTAGACACGAAATATTCATGGTAAAAGCAAGACAAAGTATAGTATTTTTATTTTCTCAACTTTCTACTTAATAACCACTACTCTTACCCTCTCTTCATAGCAGACTACTGAGCTGTCTCTCCCTCCCTCCCTCCC
>LOJH01048636.1:0-12998 GCA_001685095.1 Ellobius talpinus
AGACAGATAGATAGATAGCTCTTTAACATTTCTTCCAGTAAGACAATTAATTCATTATTGCTATACTCTACTCCATGTTTTTTGTGAATACTGGGGCCTGTGGAAACAACCAACATCACTACCTTTTTTCATGTAAATTTTACTTATGCAGCCTTTTTTTACCCCTGCCCACAAAACTGAAATGAAGGGGAAGTGAGACCGCCTCACACTTGTTTTAGAATACGCCAAGCTAAAAAGGCTGCCTCAGACTTAGATGTTGACTCAACAGCTAATACACAAAGAACTGCGGCAGTAATGTTTTCTTACGCTGGGGCATAGTGTTCTCTCATGCACAGCCTCTGGGCTTTTCAAAGCTTTAAGTCCCCTGTGCACCATCCCAAAGCACTGCCACTTTATAACCAGCTTCAGAGAAGAAGGTAGACGCCGAGATAAAACAGACCTTGCCTAAAGCCACACGTTACTGAGTGGCAGAAGGAGCTGGAAGCAGAGTCGTTGCATCTGAGATAGGCTCACTGGCTATTATGGTTTGGAAGGTCCAGGTGACAACCCTCCAGGGAAAATATGGAAACTTTGGGAGGTGGAGTCCAATGAGAAGAAGCGGAGGGGCAGACCTTGGGTAGCCTGGCTCCTCTTTCTGACCCATTAGTCTGGGAAGAGTCGAGCAAGCAGACTCACGTTCTTGCTCCCACAGACCTGAGCCCTTCCAGCTGTCGTGACTTCCCCGTGATAGACTGTATCCTTAAAACATGAGCCACGATACATCTTCCCTTCTTTAAGTCACTTCCTGCCCAGTGTTTGGTCAAAACCTATGAGCATATATATCTGTGAAGGATTATCTGGATTAGCTAACTGAAGCACAAAGACACTGCCTAAATGTAGGAGACACCATTCTATGGGCTCGGATCCCAGACTGAATGAAAAAAGCAAAGGGGGCTAAGTACTGGATTCCATCACTTTCTGCAATGTGACCAGCTGCCTCAACCTCCTGACACCATGATGGATGCATGCGAGCTATGAGCCAAATAAGCCTTTGCTTCCTTCATTTGCTTTTGTTAGGTATTTTCATAAGAAAGAGAAAAGTAACCAGACGGTGTATTCTGTTCTTGAGTGGGAAACCCATCTGTTGTACCCCCAAACATCGAGCTCTGGCTTCTTGGCTTTGGGGACTCCTCTCCACCTTTAGGTCTCAATCTTCTGGCTACGGATTAAAAAGTTCCATCACTGGTTCTTATGAGTCTCAAGCTTTATGATTTGTCCCAAATTATCACTGGCTTTAGAATCTCTAGACTGCAGATGGCAGACTGTGGCACTTCTCAACTCCACAGTCACAGAAGCCCGTTCCTATGATCCATCTTATATATGTAATATATAACAAATCCCCTACATATATGTGCATATACACATACACATAGCAAACACACACACACTTTTACCTTACTGGTTCTGTTGCTCTGGAGAGCCCTCACTAATGTAAATTATAGTTTACAAATACTTTGGGAAGCCGCCAGGAAACAATGTCTGAGGCTGACTGAATATCACAAGACGCTGAGCAAAAAGCAAACCCAAGTCTCTCAAAACATTTTTATCTAAAACATTTGTTAAAGAAGCCACCAGGTTTCTCGAGCTTGAACACTTATGGGCGCTTACAGAAGAGTAATCACACTGCACTCGTCACTCACATTCAGTCACCGTGGGCCAGCTACCACATCAGCCCTGCACACAGAGTACTTCAGTAAGTCCTCACAGTGTTATGAGGACTCTTCCACTCCATTTTACACACGAAGAAACCAAGCTATGGAGAATATAATTCATTAACCCAAAGTCACAATCATCCCTGAATCTGAACTCAGTTCTAAATTTTTCAGTGCTATATGCATTTAATTCATTTGCTGTCACTTGGTTATGTATGGACAGAGCATGGAATATAAGTGTCTTGTGCTTATATCACTGTGCAGTTATGAGGCCAAAACAAGTTAACAAGCTAAATATGAACAAAAGGTGAACAAAGGGGGGTAAAGCTGACAATGTATTTGGGTGTGATAAAATGGCATTTGTTGGAGCCGAATCCCTCTCTGTAAGAATTCTCTGGGTGCTCACACACTTGCTTGACTGGGCGCCATGTACACTCTCCCACCCTTTCTCTCAGTTCCAGCTGTGAGGAACCTGTCGATACACTCACCATGGTCCTATCATTGGGTCCCTCAGTGCCACCACACAGTTTCAGATCCCATCAGCCTCGTTCCTAGTCAGTGTGCTAAAACAGACAACGCCAAAGGAGCTGCTGACACAGTACGTCCACGACAGACGCATCCAGAGAATGCAGACCAAAAAAGAAACTAAATACATATAATAATGTATGTGAAATATTATAGCAAGCGAATAAAATATGGATCGCCAACAAAAAAGATGAAATTTACAACTCCTAGAACCTGTGTCCTCAACCGGCATAAAGCCCCAAAGCTTGTGCTGGCATCCACTGTACTTCATCTGTGTCTATTTCAATCCACAAACTTGCCTTGATCCCACCTTCATTTAGTCACGTTCAAACTACTGACTTCTGCAAAGTCACGGACACAAAGTATCATGACAGAGGTCAAAGCAGAGACAATTCATTGATCTTGGAAATCTTACATGCATATGCTTGCGCAGGTTAAGAAGAAAAGTGTTTGTTATGAAAGTTCAATATGGGAAGGATACAGAGGTCCCACCTGCTTGTTCACAGAAAAGGGGGATACGTCCTACTAAAAGTCTCAAATAAGCCCCAAAGGCCTATCTATTCAGAAGAATAACTTTTTCCTCTTCCACTGTGTGCAGAATTCAAAGAACAAGTCCCAAGCGTGGCAGGTGCCATTAATTAGGGAGAGTCAGGGAAGTGCTGTGGGGGAAATGGCAGTTTCTTGTGTCCACTGAAAATAAATTGATACAGACCCTTCCAGGATCAGAAAAAGCAGAAGAAATAAAACCTAAAGGCTTTTCTAATTTCGTGGTTGATTAATTGTCTTCTTTTAATAAGGATGAGATCTAGTGTAGAGCAAAACCACCACAACCTACCATCCTCATATCTGATAAATACTCCCATTCTTAAAAGAGAGAAGCAGAGGAAAGGCTTTACATTAACAAGCTAGTGGTTACACAGAAGAGAGGCTTAATTGTGAAGATTAAGCTTTCAAAAGTAATATTCCTATTGCTGTCCAGGCTCTTGGCTAAGACCAAGTGCTATAAGTAATATACAGAATAAAAACAGGATGTGAAAAACTCAAGGCAAAACTTTCATTTCCATTCCTTAAATCAAGGATAATATTCATGTAAGACTGTACCAATGCAGGCAATAACAATTCCTAGGGACACATTTCACTGTACCTACCTGCTGTGGAACAATCCTTTTCTACACTATAAACATGTATTACTCTCATTGGTTAATAAAAGCTGACAGGCAGGTAGCTATTAACACTCTCAAAACCACAGAAGGCCTAGGAAATATAAAAGCATAAGACAGGAGACTTAAGGAAAGTCTCTCATACCTACTTTCAGGACCTCAATAAGGCACATGGGAGGACTCGTGCCAAAGCTTGGCAAATAAAATACCAAATAAAATGGGATGAGAACCTGGTTTGGGATGTGATGAAGGAGGAAGATAGCTAAGGTTTTAAGAGAACAACAGAAATGACCACTGCCCGCCACATTTATTCTTTTCTTTTCTTTTGTTTTCCCACATAGGATCTTGCTCTGAAGTCCTGACTGCCCCGATAATACACAGAGGGACTGGACTTGAACTTGCGGCCACCCTCCTACATCCCCTTCCCAAGTTCTAGGATGACAAGCCCGGGCCACCATGGCTGGCTTTAACATCTGTTGCTCTCCACAAAGCAGCTTACCTTGACTTCCTCACAGGTTTTGCAAATCTTTTCTAAAAGGATGACTGGCGCTTCATGTGACTAGGCTAGTTTTACCCTTTGAGGCTATTTAAGCTCTGTCACACTGACAGCACGGAACCAAAACCAGGACTGAATCATCCAGTGAAGTGAGCACTTCCCAGCCTTTAGTGCACAAGAGCCTGGGACACGTTTGGCCAAATGCTTCTTCTCTTCCTTCAGTCAAGCGGTAATAGTTCAAAGGCAAGTGGATACCAGTTGGACAAGCATTAACAACAGCCTCAGATGCCAGCAAATATAAACACTAATCCATGTTGGACTCCTATGTAAATACACAGTTTGGCTAGTCAAAAGCGATCAGAGACTTATATAGCGGTGGCATGGTGTTGTGGCTCTGAGTTTTGGGATCACCCTGCCTGTGCTCGGTTCCTGGCTCTGCAACACATTCTGGGACTTTGGGCAAGTTCTTTGACTTCTCTGTTCTTCATTCTCATCTTCTGTTAAACAGGAATGAGTGTGCTTGCCTCACAGTCATGGGAATCAAAGTCTGTACTGACTTACAGAGCATATTGCCATTCGGTGAGCACTTTGGAAAGGAGGCACTAGCCCCAGTAGACGACCAAGGGATGTGCTATTTTCCGTTAAAAGCACTGTGAAAATAGTGAGTACAGGAAAGGTGCACCAGCCGGCCTTCTTCCTGAAGTCCCTTGGTGGGGAGGGAGCAGGGCTCTCCACAGCATCAGTAAGAAATACCAGCTTGGGCAAGGAGTTGACAGAGATCCATGCTTATGGTTTGAATGGGAAATGTCCCCTAAGGTGTATGTTTAAATATTGGGCTGTGCTGTGTTGAAAGGCTGTAGAGCAATGGTTCTCCACCTTCTTAACACTACAGCCCTTTAATACAGATCCTCAGGTTGTGGTGACCCCCAGCCATACCATTATTTTCATATGAAGTACTGTTATGAATCGTAATATAAACATCCAAAATGTGACCCCTACCCCTCTTCATGGAGCTCACGACCCACAGGTCGAGAACACTACTGTTGATCAACAGTCGGGCCCTGTTAGTGATAGTAGGTCACAGGAGCCAGGTCTTAGGTCACAGCCTGGCCCTGCTTCAGGTATTGCTCTGTGTCTCCTGGTCTGTCTCCCATACACTCCCACTGCCATGATGGACTGAAACTATGGGCCAAAGCAAATATTTCCTCTCGTCAGCTTCTGTGTCAGGAATTCTGCACAACACAAAAGCAGTTACTACACCATGCGAGCCCCGTGCAGGCCACCTGCGCCATCTTTGATTTTTGTGCTAGCCAAGCTTGTCAGCCAGGAACACGAGTTTTCAGCTCCATGCCACCTCTTTGCACCTTCCTTCTCCACATGAAGGTGCCCACGCACTTGGAAGAAGTACCGGCTTTCTCCTGTTTATCTTTTGGTAGTCTAATTTTTAGGGCCTCAGCCAGAAAAACTAAAATCAGCAGAGAAGAGGGGTTTCTCCCTCCTCTCCATGCTGTATAAGTATTTGCTTAAAAAAAACTTAAAAAGGCTTTAAAGCCCTTCTGTTCCTAAGCCAGGAGCCAGTCTTGCTTTTCCACTGTGCAAAGTATCTATCATCGAGGAAGTGATGAAGGGAATTGTACTCCTCCTTCTCTACTCCTGCTAGCTCCCTGTCTTCTAAGCCACATTGACAGAGAAGTCTGGAATATTCCACCAGGCATGGACGTACATACAGCCTTGCAGAGAGGGTGTTTGCTCCACTGACATGTGAGGGAACCAAGACTCTGAGTTTGATCCAATGTCCACTGTCACAGCTGAGAGTGAGAGCAGCTGGCTGGCTCCAAAACCCGCAGCATGTGTACCTGGGAAGCTAACTCCCTTTAGGATGAGCAGCATCGTATGAGCTTGGTAGCATGGCTCAAGACGCCATTCTGAGCCTTGCTCTGTACTCTGGCTGCCTGGCAAGACTCTCCCGTTCTCCTTTCCTGAGATGGAATACAAAAGCAGTCTGCCATAGGCCCCCTCTGTCCTGGATCCTACATTCACCAGAGAAAGAGGGTAATATAATTATGCTGATAATAAACCAAAACCAACTCACGTTAAAACAGAGACAAGTAATTAAAAAGTAAAAGTAGAAAATGCCATTACATAGAGAAGTACATATGTTGGGTGTTGAGTTGCTATCTGGGGTGGTGCCTAAGGATTGACCCTAGGGCCTACAGCACGCTGGGCACTTCCACTGCACTGAGCTCTGTCCCATGTCCACATGGGGAAATCTATCCTAATCAGGAACAATGGAGTGGAACTAGGGAAGATGTGATTACTGAGCTGGGGCTGAAATGATATAGGACTGAGCCAGTCAACGGTGGGAAACGTGCTATAGAAAGAGAACACAGCCAATTCTTAGACTCCATGTTGGGATGCAGGAGACACTGATGCCTTCAAGGACCAGAACTCGGGAAAGCAGAGGAAAGTGAAGAGGAGAAGGGATGCAGATGCCTGAGAGCCGACAGGCAGTGGCTATCCATCTGGGGTGTGTGGAGGGATAATGTGACCTTCCTAACGAGTCATAGGGAAGCATATGGTTCTATTTGTCTTGTTATCACTGTGTACAGTGGACTGGAGGAGAAGGGAAACAAGAGCCCATTAGCATGCACTAGTGTGGGAGGTCCTTCTGTCTATGTGTTGCTTTTATTGGTTAATGAATAAAGAACTGTTTTAAGCCTATGGCAGGGAAGAACAGAACTAGGCAGGGAAAGCTAGGCTGTCTGCTGGGAGAAAGAAGGGTGGAGTCAGAGAGAAGCCATGAAGCTGCCGCCAGAGTCAGACATGCTGAAACTTTGCCGGTAAGCCACTGCCACGTGGCGATANAGGTCCTTCTGTCTATGTGTTGCTTTTATTGGTTAATGAATAAAGAACTGTTTTAAGCCTATGGCAGGGAAGAACAGAACTAGGCAGGGAAAGCTAGGCTGTCTGCTGGGAGAAAGAAGGGTGGAGTCAGAGAGAAGCCATGAAGCTGCCGCCAGAGTCAGACATGCTGAAACTTTGCCGGTAAGCCACTGCCACGTGGCGATACACAGATTAATAGAAATGGGTTAAATTAATATGTAAATGTTAGCCAATAAGAAGCTAGATCTAATGGGCCAAGCAGAGATTTAATTAATACAGTTTCTGTGTGATTATTTCCAATTTTGAGCAGCCAGAAGTGAACAAGGGGCCTCCTCCAACAATGCACAGTGATTGCTAGCTGTCTACCACAATACCCATTCTCTATTAATGACACCCACTCTGAAGTCGGTATGCTGTTGTCCAGAACAAAAGAGTCAGTACCTAGATCTGACCACGTGGCTAAGTTCTGACCAGTAAGATTGACGGAAAGTCTTTGTGTGAAGCACAAGGGAAGATTGTTAAAGGCAGCTGGTTCTGGTGGGAGAGGTCCCCCTCCTGCCTCTGCCTCTCTTGCCTCTTTCAGCTTCCATTCAGATAAGATGGCCTGGAGTGTGGGTGGCCATCTAAGCTATACCTAAGCTAGGATGATGGCAAGAAAGGCAAGAATCAAGATCTCTAGTTTGGATCCAACCCTATGAGTTCTGAACAGTTGCCTCCAGGCTTTACTTCCAACATCCACATTGAGAGAGGAAAAACAGTTTCTACATTTGAAGCCAGTATTGTTCAGGGGTTTCATGGCACCGGGTAACTGAGCTGTCATCCAGACAGGTGTTACTATATTCACCTAAGAAGCAATGCTGGCTTGGATTATGGTACTGGTGTAGATGAAGGGAAAACGGCAGGGTTGAGCTATATATAGGTAGAATCATAGAACCAGGTGAGTCCAGACCTTGGAATATATGGGGTTGAGGAACAGGGAAAACTATCAAGACAAGACACTGAGAAGCCATGGAAAGACAGTGTCTCCTAAGGCAAATGCCAACTGGGAGGGAACAGTGAGTAATGACCACATTTGGGAAGCAGGCCAGGGAAGGACAGCCTTTGAGGGAGACAAGAAGCCACCAAAACAAGAGCCATGGAACTCACAAGAGCAGACACTGCCGATCACTCACTGAACAAAAAGCCAGGACCATCAAGAAGGCCCAGGAATATTTCTTCCAGCTGTGATGAAAATGACAGAGGTAGTAGGACCCAACAGAGCCTCACAGCAGCTGAAGAAGGTGAATGAAGGGATGGCGGTCGTGCATGGTGACACGTGGCTCTAATAGCAGCACTTGGGAAGCAGCAGCAGGTAGATCTCTGTGAGTCTGAGGTAAGCCTGGCCTACATACAGGGTTCCATGCCAGCCAGGGATACACAGTAAGACCCTGCCCACCCACTGCCCTTCAAAAGGGGGAGAGGGGAGTAGGAAGCTCAATGCTCTGATTCGGGGGATGGTTTTGGGGGTGTTGTGTGTATGTTTTCTATGGATTTGAGAGTTATTAAGTAAAGAATTAGCAGACAATATGCAAAGATTAAGTTCTTAGGAGCAAAGGTTTTGAGTCAGGCATGATGACACACACTTATATTCCTAGCCCTCTGAAGGCTGAGGCAAGAGAATCACAGGTTCGAGGCCAGCCTAGGCACAAACAAGAGTGAAAATTTGTCTCAAACAACAACCAAAATTATGGCTTTTGTATATCACATGACAGGAAGACCTACTACATTTTTCTAAGTATCTAGAAGGTAACAGAATTGAAGCCTGTGGCTAAAATTTCCATTTCTACAACATAAACTCGAGCTGAGTAAGTATAAATAAGAAGCAGGCCCACAGTGCTGACACAGAAATCTTTCTAGAGGACCCAGGAATGCATCCACATTCAGGTTCATAATTACGGCCTCTACCTGCAGAGACAAGCTGAGGGCAGATTGTGGGTGGTCCCCCCGACAGGAGAAGTAGGGAAAATTATTCATGTTTATCTGACCCCTGGAACCAAGCGTTCGGCTCACTGAGCCAGCAGGAACTATGAACAAAGCCCCAGAACACACTAGTTCGTTGAAGGCAGACAAATTGCCCCTCCCCACCCCCCACAACACACACCCTGGAAGTTCTCTCAAATGGTAATTTTAAAAATGTCCATTACTGGTTAAAAGAACTACGCAATGGCCGGGCGACGGTGGCGCACGCCTTTAATCCCAGCACTGGGGAGGCAGAGGCAGGTGGATCTCTGTGAGTTCGAGGCCAGCCTGGTCTACAGAGCAAGCTCTAGGACAGGCTCCAAAGCTACAGCAGGAGAAGAAGTCTTCCCTGGACCTGAGAACTGAGAGGCAAGTGAGCTGCCCACTGGTCCTTTCTCTGCGATGGAAACTCAGAAGAAGTAGGAGGAGCCTCTCGGGACACTGGCTGGCTCCTCCCCAGAGCAGCTCCCCCACAGAAGAGTCCCTAGAATGTGCCCAGACAACTGGACACCCACAAAGAACTCGGTCACCTCTGCACGTGACCCAGATACAAAGGAAGGCAGGCAGAGGAAAAGACTTCACCAGTGTAGAAAGTAAATCCGAGGAGAAAGCGTGTCTGGGGTTCTGGAACAAAAACTGCAGAGCTCAGCTGTTCTGGCGAAAGCCTTGCATGGGGAAAAAGTCACCAAGAATTCAGTCAGGCTTGGGAGGAACACCACAGAAACTTCCAAGCCCGGGGGCAGTCACATACTAGACAAAGGCGCTAAACATGTGTGCACATCTGTTCAACTAGGCAGGCAAGCTTAGGAAGCCATACTCCATCCAGTTCCCTACAGATCATAACAGACAGGCTCGGTCCCTCCTCTCGCCACTTCTCCCCTTCTGCATCTGGTCCCTGTGCAGAAAACAGCACACTGAGACGGACAGCTAGTCTTCAGAAGGCTTGGGGACACTGTCACTGTTCCCAGCTCTGAGTGACTCACTGGCCTGAAACAGTTTATAAAAACAAAGTTTCTCTGAGCGCCTGCTTTCACCCTGGAAGTCTGGAGTGGGGGGAACACAAGAAAGAAGGCATTGAGTGAGTTTCAACCCCTGCTGGGTTTAATTGAGCGTGTCTGAGGTCACTACCCGGAAGTGGACTTTTGGAAGCTCACACCACGGTCCCTTGCAGACTTCACTAATTGAGCCTACCCTTCTTCATTTGGCTCTGCATAGTCTCACCTAACAAATGACAGACCTGAACACAGCAATGTACTAAAACTCGAATCTGCAAATCACCAAGCCTGGGGTAGACTAGGGAAACTCCAACCCATAATAGTTAATGAGCAGAAGAGCCAGGCTACTTAAATTCTCACTTTGACTCTAATTAGCTGGGAGCCAGCAAGCTGGTTAATTAAGTCTCCTCAGCTTAGGATTTCTCTTAAGACAGTACAGCCTGCCTCAAAAGACAGTGTTTAAAGAGCTAGGGTGGATAATAAATACTCAATCCTTTTCTCTCCAGACTAACACGTGAATGGCACGGTGGCTTTGCAGGGCCCTGCATGCACTGTCGTCAGGCAGCCTCAATGGAGCTCCCTTCACGCCCTCCTCCCCTCTGTTGTGCTGGAGCCACTGAGAGCATCCTTACCTAGTTCTGTCCTCAACATCATGCTAGACATCAGAGAGCAAGCTAAAAACCAGGTCCCCCGGGTGTTAGACATTGATAAGTGCATCCGTGGGGGCTGGAAGTGTCAGTCCTGCCAGATGACTATAGCCTATAGCCATTTTTATCTAATTAAGGTACGTGTCTGCCTAAGGGAAAACAACAGCGAGGCACCGCTTCACGGAAGGCCCCAGTACACAGGAGCAACCAGAGCGATGGAGGATTTACTGAACACAGGTGTGATGGATGGCACACAGCTGTAAAGTACGCTCTCAAGATGCAGAGGGAGGAGGGCCACAAGTTCAAAGCCAGCCTAGCATCAATAAACAAAATAAAAAAAATTAAAGAGAAAACATAGTTTCTCGAAGGCGGAGCAATTTGACTTCTATAGAGAAGAGAAACAAAGCCTAGGTCTACACAGAAACATGAATATTCACAGCAGCTGTTTACAACAGCCAAAATATAAGAGTAATCAAAATAGCTACTTATATGAACCAATAGAATATGGCACACCAATACAACAGAGTATTGTGTAGTCAGAAAAAGGGATGAAATAGAAACACATACTACAACATGAATGACCATAGATACCATCAAGCTTAGTGAAAGCAGCCATGAACAAAAGAATATTTATCATGTAATCCTATCTATGAACAATCCAGTCCAGAGATAAGAAGCAAGCTCATGGTTGGTAGGAGCTGAGAGGAGTGGGGAATTGAGGCTTTTGAGGGTTTGTTTTTTTTTAATGGAGACAATTTCTGCTTGGATTGATAAAACTAAATTGTTGTGGCTTTTATACAACAGTAAGGTCACTGACTTGTTCCTTTAAATGGTTACAATAGTAAATTTAGGTTATGCCTATTTTACCACAATAAAAGGAAATATATACATGCGTGGTTGCACACGCATTTGCACGCATACACATGCACACACGCAAAAGTAACTGGATTGGTTTGATGTCTCAACCCAAGAGGGCACTTGCCTCCAAGCTAGATGACCTGAGTTCAATCCCCAGAACCCATTATAGAAGGAAAACCAACTCCTGCAAGTTATTCTCTGACCTCCACACAGGCGACAAGGCACATGTGTACACACACACACATACACACACACCAATAAATTCAAAATTGCAATTTAATTTTAGAACAAGAGAGATAGACAAGCCACAACCACAAACACAAGTATAAAGCACATACAATGGCTTGATTTAGAATATATTTTCTATATCTTGTAAAAAGTAAATGAAAGGCAGACAGCCTAAGAGAAAAAGGCCCAAATGGACACTTCAATTACGAGTAAATGCAAATGGACCTTGGACTCTAATTTCCTGAAATCATAAGGTACCCATCACTTTCCACAGTGCATTCTCCCTTAACAAACATAGTACGTGGTCTTTCTTAAGGAAGAAACAGGGGTAACTGGACTGGCAAACGGTGCCCTTTTCAAGGCTTGATACACAGAGCCAGAGGAAAGGAAAAGGAAGGAAGTACACACACCAAGGTGGCCAGTGAAGATGTCTAAAGAAGTCCCCCTGGGTGGAAAGTAGCGCAGTGTGGTTTAACAGTCAGTGTGCTAGCCAGAGAGACAAGACAGCTTGAGGCACCTTGCCAAATGGGAGTGCACCTGACTTGGCTGTCCCTGGGGTCTTCACTTGTGAGTCAGTGTGACAAAGTTATGGATAACTTACAGGCATCATTTATGGGAAGGCTGAGAAGATGGAGCCGCACGGGTATGTATGCAGAGCCTCTATGCCTCCAAGTATCTCTGCATCAAATTTTTGCATAGAAAGGAACCCGGAACCCCTCCTTAGGCACAATGGCACCATCGCACATCTGGAAAGCCGAGAGTCCAGGGTAATCAGAAAGCCACAGCGTACGCAAACAACCCTGCCCATGAGGATGAGGAACAAGAAGTGCAGGTGGGGAAGCCAGGCTGATTTCCCTGCAGAGCCCAGGCAGTATGAGAAACTAGCAAGACCCCACAGAGGTAGAATTGGGGCCTCATCAGGCTGAGCTGAGCTGGACCAGGATCATTCTCTCCATTATCTCTGCTTCTCCCGTTCTGTCACAACTGACTAGTCCCCCACCATGCCCAGGCAGATGAGCTGAACCCCATATTACAAAGGAAAGCACATGACTCCAGTAGGTTACACCCCAACCCTCCAGGGGGATCAAAACGTGCATGCTGCAGTCTCATAAGAAAGGAATGGGGCCCGTTCACACGCCTTCCTCAATACCATAGAATAATAACGGGAAAGGCCTTCCTCACAATGGCCTATGGAGCACTAGCAGTTTGTTAAGGTTCTTACTTTTTTACTGAATAAACAACTATACTGTCACATTTCGAACAATTTTTCTTTTGGGAAATTTACCAATGCATTTGCTAATCTTAGAGACTGTTTTCTAAAATGAGAAAAAAAAAAGTTAAGCCATGAAGTGTTTTGTGCCTATAACCCAGTGGGGGGGGGGGAGCAGTTCAAGATCAGTCTAGGCTCCGTAGTGAGTCTCAGACATCCCTGGACTACATAAAAAGAAAAATACTTAAAAATTAAAAACAAGGGGCTGGAGAGATGGCTCAGAGGTTAAGAGCATTGCCTGCTCTTC
>LOJH01048638.1:0-12998 GCA_001685095.1 Ellobius talpinus
CTAACATGACTACAAGCTTGACTATTATAGATGATTTTATATTAACCTATATTTCTTAATTATAAATTACATTTTTAAATGAGCTATAAAAACACAATACCTTAATCAAAAGCAGAAATATGCATATAATAAAATTGATTTTAAACTTGTATCAATAAACTAAGATCCATACCAATGCAAATCTCTACCATATCCCCCTTCAAATGTAAAAAAAAATTACAAACAATATTTGGGAATATGGGCATAGTTCTCTCCATATTGCTTCCTGCTATTTATTGAGCAAGTTATTTCTTGAGGGATGTTCAAGGTGACCTCTCAGGGGTCTTGGTCAATCAAATCACATTTGTCTGGAAGGATTCCACAGGTTTTCATCCTCTATGGAAATAAAAGGAGAAACTTTTTTCCAAAGCAACAAATCCTTAGACTCAGATTTGAAGTCAAGAAACCTTTAAAACATATATGATGGTTTAGCTTAGCAGTCCCCAGAATAAAATGTCTCTCTGTAGTCAAAAAATTCAAAGAAAATACATTAATATACATAATCCAGACTCTCAGTGAATTTTCTATATTTGCATGGCTTATTATTATTATTTACTCTATTACTTTTAATTTAACCCATCTCCATTAATCTGTGCATCATCATATGACTGAGGCTTACCAGGTAAAGTTCTGTCCACCATCTGTCTCCAGCAAGGCAACGTGAGTTTGCATTCTTTCTCCCAGCATTCAGTTTAGTTTTCCCTGCCTAGCTAAGTTCTGCCCTTCTATTGGTCCAAAGCAGTTTCTTTATCCATTAACCAATAAAAGCAACACATGTACAGGAAGACTTCCTACATCATACCAATATAGTTTTGGAAGTGTTCTCACAATACGCATACTGGGAATCACTACTTACAAAAAAGAATATATTCAGCTACTGCAGAAGCATTCTGAACTTGCCAGTTATAATGTCAATAGGAAATATGACAATTGGAAGCATAAAGCTCTAAGTGTGCTCTGAAAACATCAGGTTTTCTGTATAGCTGTTCTATGAGGCCCCTGGGTGATACAGGGATCTGTATCCAACACTTCTTGAGGCTAGAAAAGGGCATTCCCTGTTCCTTCCAATCCTTCACTTATTTTTTTTAATTATATGATATAATCTGAATTTTATCTATAAAATTTACATAATTTCACATACCTATTTGCCTAGTCAGTAGAGACCGGTTGGCAGGACAGAGAAAGACTTAGTACACTTGAACACTTTAAAATATTGGTTTTACTAATAATCATTCTGAATCTTGGGGCTGTAGAAATGATGTACAGGTTAAGAATACCTGCTCTTACAGATATTGTAATTTATCCAGATCCAATACAGACACTTGAATATATGTAGCAAACATATATAGAATTGAAAAAATAAGAATAAAAATAGAATCTTTACATTATAAAATAAAATGTCATAATTGTCCAAACCTTGTCTGTTTTTATCACTACTCAACCACAGTTGTTAGAGTATTAAGAAGTATAAAAAATATTTTTTTTTATAAACATGTATAAACATGATCATCTAATATTTATTGTTATTACAGAGAATGAACTTAACATATAAACTGTGGCAAAATGAAAAAGAATTGTTTTGAAGGGCACTGTTAAGGTTTTTGGTACTATGATTCTTCTCTGGCTTCTCATGATAACATGGTTTTACTGTGGCTCCTATCTTATAGCATAAGGCTTAAAACATATTGTCTACACAAGAGAGAACAGGAAATAACCTGATGCTTTCTTTTGGGACTTCCTTAAACAATAAATAGAATTCCATAATAAATAAGTTGTGACATAATTACACCATAGTATTACAGCCAAAATGCATAATTGAGATGCTTCAAGCCAACCTAGTACCATCCTATTTTAGAAACATTTGGTCAATGATGATTTTAAGCAAATCACATGCATGATGGCATGATTGAGAACATGTATGTTCTCTAGAATAGCCTAGTTTTCTTCAAGCAGCCCTATTAACCAGAAGTCATTTTAATTTTGAGCCTATTACTGGTTCTGGGATACTATCTAAAGTTCAACATTTTGATATTAATAGGCATGTGTTTTTCATGCTTACTATTGTACTAACGTTCCAGTAAATTTATATGTGGCTGCACTTAGAAGAGTGTTCATTGTGAATTCTTGTCACTTTCCAGGAGCATTCTGTTGTTCTTTACTTTTTATATATTGGAGGAATATTAATCTAATATTAATTTTCTATTGCTATAATAAATCACGTCCCCAGAAACTCATTGCTATGTTAGCCACATATTGCTTTAGTCTCTCCTTCTGGTCCTATACACTCAACCTAACTTGGACATTGTTTTATCTGAGACAAAGTTCCAATCCCTAGAAGCTGAATGTTTACCTCCTGAAGAGGCCAATCTTGATGCCAAGATTTGGGTGAAATTATTGTTACAACTGCCCCTGTGTCTACCAACCCTGAAATTGCAATGCCATTTATTTGTATTTTTAAGCATTGTTTTTTTAATCATTTGTAGAAGTTTGCCAAAATACTTGTTTTATGTTCTGGTCTGAAAAATTTGTTTTAGCTACTGAATCTATTTATTCATGCAGAGCCATATTTTTTTTGTTTTTTTTAACAACAGGCATTAAATCTTTTAATTATTTTGTGGATGAGTTTCTCCAAGGCTAACAAGGAATGATTGAACAAAATTAGGTATTTGGGCTTGATAGAGTTCCCACTCAAGTGCTTCCTGATGACAAAGGCTTACGTTGCCTGTTCTTTGTTGATCTGCATTCATTATTCCACTGTGAGCCTTTGTCATGCCTTCTGTACACTACAGCAGGCAGAGGTCTTATGTCTGGATTTTCTCTAGAATAAAACATTGTTTCTAGTAATTTCTAGGATTTGCCTACAATCCCTTTTCAGATGACCTTGTTTACCACAATTAAAACACTTGAAATTTTTATTTTTCTCTAAAGCATTTGGAAATAATTTCTCCTATCAAAGTAGCATCATGAATGTGAGATCCAGTATTCCAGATGTATTAATCTATGGGTGCTGATCTTTCCCCTAAAGGCCTTACCATCCTTTTGAATCCTGATTATCATTTTTCAAAAGCCAATTATTCAATTAATATTTATCTAACTTCTGGATATGGTATTATTCTATTTACAGCTAACATAAATCTTAGCAAAAAAAAGTGAAGGCTTCTTTTGGCCTTGGCTAGTAGTTAATCAATTATAGCCATCAAACTTGAAGTCATGTTAGGTATGTTTTCAAGGTTAAGCATACAATTTAGATATATGGGTGGTCTTCAATCACTTCAGAGATCTTTAAAACATGGCATTTAAGATGTTTTAATAACATAAGGTTCTTCATAGTAGTTAGATAAGTCTGTTTCTGGCAGCACCAATCTACTTCAGAGAAGATGATGGGCATCAAAGAAGCTCCATATGTAGTTTGCCTTCATTGTAGCAAAGTTAATCACTGGACAAGAAACTTCCTTTGGCTTGACTGTTGACAGTACACTCTCTAAATTTGACAAAGAAGACACAAAAGAAGGTGACTGCCAAACTTTTCCAAGACAGGGTAGAAAGGCCTTTCAAATTTCCTACTTCACAGATAGGATAGATAATAGAGTATTTTCTCCAAACTTGCCAAGTATAAATTGACTGGACATTACAAATGTAATTTTTTATGTAACAATTGGTCTTATTATCTATAGTTTTACTATGTTAGACTTAAAATCTTTCCTTTTTATTTAGACAATACCTGATAATTTTTCTTATTGTATATTGTTTTATTATGTTAGAGTTAAGAGCTTTCCTTTTTATTTAGACAAAAAGGGAGAAATGTTACAGAATATTTGATTATACTCTGACACTTCATGATCATTAATAAATGTAGCCTTTAATAAGGGTCAGAGGAAGTAACTAGTAGATGGGAGTTAACCATAGAGAAGCCAGGAATAAAGATAGGGAAGACAGACATGATGGAGAAGGGAGGGACTTGGAATTCACATGTTCTTTTTGATCTGATACGCATAGAGAGAGGGTCAACTAGTCATACCTTGCCTCTTCCTTGTTCTATTAGATTTTTTATCAGATATTAGACTCCAACAGTTTTATTAATAATAGAACAATTTAGACAAATACTTCAACGAGGTGGAGAGCAATTAAGACACATCATCAATATGTTGAAAAATAGGACTAGTCCGTGGTCAAGAAAAAATTCACTACTTTCCAATTTTAACATACAATCCAACATGTGTGAAACACTTCACATTGATTTACTGTTTACTATGTGGTCATCCTGTTTGCATTGTTCAGAGACTACTTAAACAACAACAGAGGAGCAATCTGGTTGACATGGCAGCAGCTATCTTGTGTGATAACCACCATGACTATCTCTGGATAACTGTGATTTCTTTTTTCTATGTAACTTCCCAGTATACTACAAATTAGCAAAACCACGTAACCTCAGGGCCAGTTCTCATATGCAAACAATGATTTTTTCTGGAACAGTTTATAAGTCAATAAGAATGACAAAGATACAAACAAGGAAAAGGAAGCTATCACATACACTATTCTAAGTTGGTCATATAACTATCTGGGCAATGTAGCCCTTATGCCATCTTTTGTGGTCAACTCATGGTTTAGAATGGATGGTCCACTGCACTCGTAAAGGGTTACTTTAGCCAATGGATGGCCATTTCTGTGTGCTTGCTGTCTGCTTGACTGTCTGTTGATAGTCATTTTTCTTCAGAAATGCTAAAGGAATTAAAGAAGAAAAAGACTTAAACTTGAAAGAGACATTTGTTTATTTACCTCTCCTTAAGCCTCTAATCTAGATAACACAGTGGACCAGGCTGACAAGGAAGAAACTCTAGCTTGCCATACTGGGTATATTATGTAGTTTGGTGTTGGAAGATGGAAGAAAGAATAAAGCTACAATTTTGTGATTAGAAATGGATGTCAACTACTGGAATTTAGTGAAATAACGAGGAAGATCCAGATAAGTGATAGAAGAACTTCCACCTCTCATCACTGAGCTGATTTTTCTGCTTGGCTGCTAATGCAATGAGAAAAAAAATCAAGCATAAGCAGATGCAGGAGAGGGGTATCCTAATCTATATAGTTTGCTATGATTTATCTATAGCAAATTATTGAAGAACAGAATTTCTAGACTGTGAAATCTGAGTCCTGGGGAGGTGAGACTCTAGAAAAAGAGGTGATATTATTTCTCTGACAGGGAAACACAGTTCAGAAAATGAGCACAAGTATGACCCATTGCTGTGAGATGCTATTCCAGGGGAGATGTGAACAAATGCCTACTCATTCTAGACAGGGTCAGAGAACAGAGCAATGTCCAGCCACTATCCAGCTCCAATTTGGTGAGCCAATGCATTTTACTGTGTTTACTTACCAAAATATGGCGGAAGGGTGATTTACAGGAGAAGAAATGATTCAAAGCTAGCTGAGCAGGAGCATCCTGGACAGCATGAAGGAAGTTCTACAGTTTTCAATGGTTTGGAGAGTGTCTTTTCTATGTGTTTCAATGAGTCGGAGACTTTTCAAAGGAAACTCAGTTGGTCTGTTTCTCTTAAGCAGTTTGTTTGGTTTCTCCTTCGAGGCATCTGAGCATGTGCTGGTATGATTCTCAGCAATCTTTACTGTTTATATTCTCTTTGAAATGTCAGGGTCTAGTGAATTTGGTTAGTTTCAAGGACTTCATATGGTTATTTGAATTATTTATTGCTTGTCTAAATAGAGCTTTCCTACTGGGTGGAGTGTCTCATTGCCTAGAATATCCTGTTTTTTCACCACCTTGTAAACATTCCATCCTAAAATATGCCACTGTTTCACTTTCCCTTTAAATCCTATGTCTTAAGAAGGTTTCCTCAAAGATGGAAGATTTCTACCTCAGAGGAAACTTCTATACAGCACCCATCTAATCTTTTCACCATTTGTAATGCTTGTCATGTCTGAGAACTTCCTTCCTTTCTTTAACAATCTGTGTCATGAAAGAAATATCGACAGAAACCTTAGGTTTGCCAGAGCATGTACCCTCCCCACATGTGACTACTCCAGGGAAGCTCAGTCATGTTGTGGAAATCAGGAATATGACAGATATCCTTCTCTTGTGTTTCAAGGACCTGATAAACACATTTTTGTATTGCCAACATTATTACCATCCTGAACATAATTTTTCTCTACCAATTAAATAATTAAAAAGCAGGCAAATCTCACATGGCATGAATACAAAGGTAACAACTATTAAAAGTGAAGAAATACACAAACACATAGACACCTGCGCACAAACATGAGAAAGAGATCCCACAAGAAACAGTGAGAGACCCCAAAAAGATTCACCACAATGTGTGAAGACAATCTAAAAACTAAAGTGCATGCTGTCCCCACCCCATGATGACTGAGGGTTTCAAGTTATTTTTGTATCTTAGAATATGGTTCTTCCCCTCAGTTCAGATTGGTCAGTTTATGCACAGTAAAAGGAGCAGAGAGACTTTTTCATTTGTTCAACATTCTAGCAAAAAGAATGGTTCAACTGTGGGTTTTGAGGGGACTCTAGCCAGCTCAAACATTGCAAGCATGGCTCTGGCAGACCTTGCCCTTCGCCCTCATTCTCTCTACTTTGTTAAAAGCTATTAGATTGCTAGGTGGTGGTGGCACACGCCTTTAAACACGGCACTTGGGAGGCAAAGGCAGGCAGATCTCTATGAGTTCAAGACCAGCCTGGTCTACAAGAGCTAGTTTCAGAACAGGCTCTAAAGCTACAGAAAAACCCTGTCTCGAAAATACAAAATAGAACAAAACAACAAAAAACAAAAACATAACAAAACAAAAAACTGTTAGACTGCATTCCTAGCCACTGAAATCTGTTTATTTGCACATTTCCTCCTCTTGAGGCTGGCTACCAAGGTCCAGCTATCAAAGAAAGGAAGTCCAGCAGTCAAAAGTTTCCTTTGGCCCACCTAACTAACATGCTCAGTTAAAATTAAACACCTCATTCTAAAATGGGTTTCTCCTTTTATCTTTATAAATTGCCATTTTTCTATAGGACATGTCTGTCTGTCTCCTCTCTATCCAGAGGCAGCCCTTTGTTCCCCAATCCTGAAACCAATACCCCTTTCCATTCTCCTTTGTTCCTTTTCCCCTTCTCCCTCGTCCTCTGTCTCCCATATTTGCCTCTTACTACCTGTCCATTGTCTCTCTGGGGAAATAAATCTCCTTTGTGCTGAGAACTAGATGTTGTGAGTCCTGAGTCCCACTAAAGTCTCTCAAGTTTTCCCATCTCCACCTAAACTAAAATAACCCCTACTGGGCTGCTCGGAGCCCTTCTTCCGGAGGAGTCTTAATTTCAACCAGTTGATAAAAGAAACTGACCATAAAGGTTTCTAGTCTCTTAGGAATATGGGAAATATATCAACTGAAGGTGAATAAGAGAAATGAGGGCAAATATTTTGAAACAGAGGTAGAGAATGGTCACAAAGTAGTTAAAGAGAATTTCTATCATACATGAAACATGGTAAGGAATTCTTGGAAGTACAAATATCTGAAAAGATAGTAGAAGTGCATAATTTCACATAGAATAATCAAAATATGTAAATACAGTAGTCCTAATTTTGGATTTGTTAATGAACTTGCTTGCATTGAAAAAGATCTTTATGCAGAGATTGTAAATTGAGCTATGAAGAACCAATAGAGCACACAGAGAGCTAGGTAAGCCAGGCTCACTTTACACAAGGGGAGGGGGGCTACAGAGGGCTGAATTACCACTCTGCAAAGACCAGCTACTATCTGCAATTTCTTCCTGGTTTTAGAGGCTGAAGGACTATGATGAATTTCTTCCCTGTGTAGCCACCTGCAGATGGTCTCTGTGTTTCATGGCCACCAAGGGGACATTCTGTCGTGGTTAAGCATGTCTACAGAAGCAGAATTGATAAGGGCAGTTCTTGCAGCACATCTGTTTCAAGAGGCAGCTTTCACAAGTGTTAGCCCTCCCAAGACAGTGGGTTTCAGCTGAAACAAGCAAGAATAAGATCAGAATTCAGCATACTTTATCTTATTCACGTTTTAACTCATTTTTAGCTTTTAATTCATTTTTAGCTTTCATGCTATAAGGCAATAGTTTGATTCTGTCAGACGCATATTATCATAACAAACTATAACATATTTCTCCTTCAAGGTTTCTTCTTTGTTGAGAACATCAGGATAGAAATGCATTTGTATTTTCAAGAAGAATATAAATAATTTCACAAATCCTTTTTTCAAATTAAAACTTAGTTGTCATAATAGTATCATTAAGCTGCCTCTTAAAAACTGCTGTGTAAAGGTAACTGCTTCCTGTGTCCTTAACTCAATTTTTATTTTGCAAAGAAAATAAGGTTTTGCAGTACAAGCATTAAACATTTGATTTATTTCTTAAATTTGATCACATTTCAAAAGAACCATTTTATAGCCAGAGTTTTAGCAGGCTTTAAGATGTTAAGTCAGTATTCAGAGCCTCAGCATCCGATTTAAAAAGAAATTTCCTGGGTGCTGAAGATTGTGAGCGGCTTGTGATACACTCCAAAGCAAGCAGCCAGGTTTAGTAATTAGTGTTCAGGAAACTAACAAAGAGACAAGAAAGAGACACAATGAAAAGCATGCATTACAAGCCTGGAAAGATGAGTTACTCCACTGACTCATATATAATACACAAGCACTTGTTCAAGTCATGTGTGCTGCCAACTAAGACAGTGAAGGGGTGCTTCTTAGAATATTTCCATCACTTAAACTGCCTTAATTAAAGTTAGATTTCATAGAGTTCATAACCAACTGTTGTGTGGCAGACTTTTCCTGGAGCAATATTACACACACATCTACTCTTCCAGGAAGGTAGTCAACAACAGATTAAAGTACTGCTGTACCAATGCCCAGTAACAGATTAAAGTACTGTTGTACCAATGCCCAGTTTGGTGAACCAGTGAGTTTTTATGTTACTTGGAGAGTTCTGGGTAAAGGATTACTTACAAGAAGTAGGAACAACCAGACAAAACTGCATCCTCAGAAAGCCCGCCCTGGCATGGGAGATGACTTCCAAAAACTGCAACCCTGGAACTCTCTATGCTGCAGCTTGCAGGTCGTTCCTCAGTGGTGAGTATCTCTCTCTTTCTGAAGTTTAGCTCATCAGCATCTCCACCCCTAACAAGTGCTTCCTCCTTTTTATACTGCTGCCTGGGTGGTAAAATGCTCCCAGGCCTTTCTAGATGTGTGACCACTTTTTTTTACCTCCTGAGGCACCGCCTGGAGCAAATGTACAATTCAAAGAAACTTACCAAACAACAGCACAGCACTTATAGGGGTCATTGCTAGATGCTGTGTTCTCCAATGAAAGGCCATTAAAAAACACTGCATTTTACTTACAAAACTTCCCAAATAATAATTACTCAAGAAAATATTCATAAAACCAAGCAACTGTTTCCTCTGTAAACTCTCCTAACATTGATACCCTGCTTCCGAGAAGAGTACCCAATAACCTGGTCCATGTGTGATGCTCTGTGACTGCTGGCATTCACCTTGAGCAATCTGGGTTCTAGTCTCAACACCTCCTCATGCGGCACCACAGTGTATCAAACAGTATTAGCTTTGTGGGAGAAACAAAATTTAAATATTATTTTTAAAAACACGTAAAAATGACCATTTAAGACATTACAGCATGCAATTCAATGATATTAAGAATGTTTATTCTGTTGTGCTACGATCATCACAAATTCTAGAGCTTCCCATTCCTACAAAAGGGAATCTCATATCCATTTTGCAGTAGTTTCCCTTGCTTGCTTGAGACCCCAACTGTCATCACAGAACCTTCATCCAGTACCTGATAGAAACAGATACAGAGACTCACAGCCACAAATATTAGGCCAAGTTCTGGGAATCCTGCTGAAGAAAGGGACCAAGGATTGTTAGAGCCAGAGGGCTGGAGGCATCAAGGATTATAAAAACAAACAAACAAACAAACAAAAAACACAGAAACAACCAATCTGGGCTCAAGGGGGTTCACAAAGTCTGAACCAACAACCAGGGAGCCTGTGTTGAACTGACCAAAGTCCTCTACATATATGTGACAGTTGTGTAGCTTTGTTCGTGGGACTACTAACAATAGGAGCAGGGGCCGTCCCTAATGCTTTGGCTGGCTCTTGGGAATCTATTCCATATGCTGGATTGCCTGCCCCAGCCTTAATACAAGGTGAGGGGCTTAGTCTTACAGCAACCTGATATTCCATACTTTTTTTGAGACCCACGGGAGGCCTGCCCCATTTTGAACAGAAGCAGAGGAGGAGTGGATGGGGATTGCAGGTGGAGCCAAGGGACAGGAGGAGGGAGGGAATGAGAGGAGAGGAAGGAGAGGAAACTAGGGTCAGAATGTAAAATTAAGAAAAGGAAAGGAAAGGAAAATAAGGAAAGGAAAAGAAAAGAAAGAAAGATACCCAAGCAAGCTTTGAACTTGTCATCTTCCTGCCCCAGTCTCTGGAGTAGCTGTACCACACTGGGGTGTGTTTGTGTTCGTGTGTGTGTGTCTGTCTGTCTGTGTGGCTATATCCTTACAGCATCACATAGAATGCTTTTCCTACTTTAAAGATCTCCTTTGCTTCACAAATTTACTTCCTACACTTAGGATATACTCCTGTCTATGAACTTTCACCTATTACTCCATGCCACATGCTACAAAGCAATATCTTTCTCCTATTGTCTTCCTTAGCTAAGCTATAAAAATTGAAGGTTTTCTTGTATATGGTAGTTTGCTTCATTTTTCTATTTATTTCTAAACAAAAATATAAGTTTAATTTAATAATTTAAATAAAAATATTCAGAAAATTAAATACATTAATTAAAAATATTTTTTTAAAATCATAACTGTATTTTTTAACTTTTATTTTAAACTGCTGAAAATATATCCTATCATGATTACACATCACCACATCTCTTAAACTTGAAAAATATGTTAAAGGCTTTAAAGTAGTGTGGTGCTTTTCTTTGCTTTATCAGATTGTTGGTGACAGTGACTGCTTTTAAAGTATTCTGTGAGTTTCTTTTTATAACTAGACATTTAAAAATAAAAATTACATGGATGAGTCTACATAAGTGATTGTTTGATCATGTTTTTAATACTAAGTCAGGTCATGCTACATTAAGAAATCAATTTAAGAAAAATCTTGTTGATTATGTACTCTTTAATCTCCTACTATTGAAGTTGCCCCTTGTGTTCTCCTCAAGCTGACTCTTTCTCAATGACTAATTGTCACTCGGGGAGTTTTCTGAGTGTTTGTGCAGTGATATGGCTCCGCAGGAATTCCTACACAGAACATTAAATTGAGCAGCAATGTGCGAAGATCGAAGATTAAGAGCTGCATTCAATTTTCTAATCACTGGGAGGGCAGCTTTCCCTGAGATGCTGCCTTTAGCAAGTGAGAACCCCAAGAGCCGTGTATTTTAGCCCCTCTTTCGTTGAACTGGAAATTGAACTTTTGACTTAGGATAGGAAATTTTAATGAGCATAGTGAGGCTGAATTATATTGACCTGGCTTGGAATTTCATGTCTTAAAGTAGAAGGCTATTAAAGAAATAAATTAGATAGTGTTCATAAAAACACTTTGAGGTACTGTGGAGAGAAGCATTTGTCTTCTGTGTTTTGCCTGTTATGAACACAGTCACCATTCAAATCCCTTGCATTCTCATCTTGTCTGTAAAATGTCACTGTATTTTGTGTGGGAGGTCGGGGGATGGAGGATGGGTTATTACTGATCCCATTCTCCAACTTCTTGCGGCTATGTCAGGGCTTCTTTCCATCTATATTTCACTAAGTTTCAATGACCCTTCTGTTTCTCTCTGAGCATCTTGGGAGTCTAAGATAACTGCTGTGTAAATAACAACAGTGACAATAGTGGACATAATGTCAAATTCTACACAGAAATTTTCATGAGAAAATTCATCACCTGCATTATCTCATTCACAGTTCTTCATCTTATGACAAGCACCTTCTTTTTGCTCACTCCTAACCTTTAATGTCTGAGGTGCCACTGATCAAAACCATGTCAACAAACGCATGTTAATAACTCTTGAAATCAGTGATCCCTATTCACAAATGAAAGCTCATAGTCTCTCTTAACATTTGTTTCACATACCTTTCTAGTCAATTTAATCAAATATTTAGGAATCAATTCTAATGTTGATTGGAATAAACACTGTACTTTGTTGAAGCAAATAACTGTTTTATTTATATGGAAATGTCAAAGTAAAAGGAAAAAAATTTGGAAAGTAAACAAAAGTGCAAGACAAAAATTGGAAATTGTTATAGTCAGTTCCTCTGTCACCAGGATGTGGATTTAAAAGGCAGAGACGTCTCAGTTTAATATGTGGATGATGGGAAGACATTGAATTTGAATCAAAATGAAGAAGACACTTCACAAGAATAGCATAATTTACCTTTCTGTTCAACAATGCATACAAGAACTATCATCATGATTCTAGCTGGGAAGCATCCGAGCTGCTGAGCACACCCTATTGTATTTTCGAAGCATGTGTATCAGATGCATAAGATTGAAAAGCAGCTGAAAGTTTATAAGTGTTATTTGTTATGTCACACCATACTTTATGTATAGCATACTTAAGGAGCGGCAGAAAACTACGTAAACACGTTGAAGAAGGCATTTGCAAGACAATTTACAACTGACATGAGGGTAATAGCAGTGGAGAGCTAGCTTTGTGAATGCCTGCAGAGATTTTCAAGTCCCAAGAGAGAGGATTGTTAAAGAATATTTTGAACAAAGTCCTCTTTTCAGAAGACAAAGAATGCGATCCTCTCTGTAAAGGTCTAAAAATTATATTTTTTTTGCTAGGTGGCTTAAGAAATTGTATTATATCATTTGTCATGGTCACTGGACAGGATAATCTACTGCTGAGCAATAGATTATCTGAAAATGACAATGCTTTTTATTATTATTATTATT
>LOJH01048639.1:0-12997 GCA_001685095.1 Ellobius talpinus
GGATGTGGAGTAAGGGGAACACTCATCCATTGTTGGTGGGAATGCAAACTTGTTAAACCACTTTGGAAATCAGTGTGGCGGTTTCTCAGGAAACTAGGAGTTAACCTACCTCAGGACCCAGCAATTCCAATCTTTGGAATATACCCAAGAGATGCCCAATCATACTACAAAAGCATTTGTTCAACTATGTTCATTGTAGCACTATTTGTATTAAAATGTCTTCTTTAGAGTAACATCTTCATATTAGCCCCTGATAGAAACTGAGTGTCTGACTATGAGACTCCAGATGAGATTGTGACCTAGCTGGGAGCAGTAATGAAGAGAGATCGGTTTGCCTAACCATGATGGGTGATGATACAAACATGTTTCAAAACCTCTCTATAAACTTCTCCTGCACTTACACACCACATATTTTTATACTATATGTCCTTCTGAAATATTTCACTCATTGCTATTTCTGTCCCTTTATATTCTCCATTATGATAATTACTATTCTTACCTCATTGCCCTTTGCACTCTCCCATAGTTGTTGAGCTCCAGGGGACTACATCATCTAGTTTCCCAAGCTTATTGTCCCCAGGTTGATATGATTTATGAAAGATTCTATGAGGTTGGAGGGTGATAGATTGAGTGTTGCTACTCATTCTCAGGAAGTTCTCCAAACCTGTTTTTCTAACATTTCTGATAAGTCTGCCTTCCCCTGACTCTCTGAGGAGTAATGGTTTGGTCCTGCTGATATGGGATTGCTACATTCCTTGTCATTTTGGTGATCATTGCCTACTCCTTTATAAATATGCTTTTAAAAGACTTCTGTTTCATGTGTTTACTTTAGTCAATGTGCTTATAAAACAAAACAAAAATGAAATAAACAATATAATATATGATAACACACATTAAAAATAACTTAATTCATGTGGTGCCAATAAAATGAATAGGTATTCAAACATTTACCTGATCAGACAGTCTGATTTGTCCACATCTAATTCCAAAGCATATAGCTTATTTAGTATTTTCCAAGCCTTGGTGGGGGTATGGAGGAAAATAAAAATGCCATTTTAATGAACATTATATGGTTGTGTTTAAAATAATGTTATATCCAAATATGGTTTTCAAGTATTTAATTGTTATTTAGAAAAGAATAAAGAAATAACTGTCATAATTACTATTCCAGTGGCCACATTCTAATATGGTTTATAGTGAATTTAAATTCAGAAAATTATCAGTCGTGTTCTTATTCATTTTGCAAAGATTATTTACTACGAATAATTCATCTCATTAGAAGCCTAGTTTTTTTTTAATGAAAGGCAACCATTGTCCTTTGGGAAAACTGATTATTCTGTCTTTGTACCTCAGTGTGTTTATCTACTAAAGCCAAAGACTAATTAGAAATTTACTAATGAAGTTCTCCATATCTGTTGTAAAAAAAAACAAACCACCATACCTTAGCAACACTGTGAATAGTGAGTCAGACCAGAACTAACCTCAGTAACAGCTGCTATTATTTCTTGACAAATGTGAGTCCATTCTCTTTCACATTCTGCAACACTGAGCAGTAACTAATGAATCTTGATTCCAACAAATAATTAGAGATGATGCTAAAAAGGAAGCACAGCCTTAACTAACAACCTCACTGATAGCCATTGCTTCTTTAGGCCACAAATCCAAGGTCAACATTTAGGTTCCCCACACCTATACACAATATTTAACATGTTACTGCCACTATGTCAATATGTGTGTCAGTGAGGAGGCACAATGCTGTCTCCTTGTTTACTCTGCACTCTGGCCAGGTCTTCAACCACCAGAACTCATCTTGATTTAGAGACTCTACTCCACATACTCTTTGAAAGGAGTGGCTTCAGTCTGAGAAATATCTCTCTAATTATTATGTAGTATTTCACATTCAAAGCCTACAATCCTGTACAATAAGGAACTTCTGGAGGCATCACAGTCTCTTAGTTCAAACTCTACTACAGAGCTACAGTAATGAAAACAGACTGTTATCGACATAAAAAAGCAAGAGGACCAATGGAATTGAATCAAAGACCTGAATATCAATCCACATACCTACAAACACCTGCTTTTTGACAAAGAAGCAAAAAAATATAAAATAAAAAAAGAAAGAACATTCAACAAATGGTGCTAGCACAACTGGATATCAACATAAGGAAAATGAAAATAGATCTATATCTATTGCCATGCACAAAATTCAAGTCCAAATTATCAAAGACCTCAAAAGAACATCAACGACACTAAAACTCATAGAAAAGAAAGTGGTAAATATGCTTGAACACATTAGCACGGGAGACCACTTCCTAAATATAACCCCAGTAGCACAGACACTGAGAGAAACAATTAATAAATGGGACCTCCTGAAACTGAGAAGCTTCTGTAAAGCAAAGAACATGGTCAACAAGACAAAACAGCAGCCTACAGAATAGGAAAAGGACAAACTATTATTTGAAACCTTTTGAAATAACTAGGCTTTCTAATTAACATTGTAATTTGAACATCACAGTCACAGGAAGACTTAAAATGATAATTTTATATTTATAGGAACATATATTTAATTTGAATATTAAATTTTTTATAATTTTATTTAATAAAAAGTGATATTCTCCTCCATAATAGTAGTTTTATGAAAGTCTAAGGTAGAATATACCTGAGAATCTCTTTCACACTAGATTCAGGAATGCTTAGAAACAAATAATAACTTTGAGTTAGTATTCACTATGTTCATACTATGTATTTAACATTTACTTTGCTTTTGACTTTGTGAAATCTGTTGGGTAATTGTACTCTATTTTTTTCTAGCTCTGTCAAAGAAAAACTTTTATTGTTTTTATTGAGTTGTATATTTTTTCTCCGCTCCCCTCCTTTCCTCCCCCATGCCATTCTACCCTCTCCAATGGTCCCCATGCTCCCAATTTACTCAGGAGATCTTTTCTTTTTCTACTTCCCTTGTAGATTAGATCCATGTACGTTTCTCTTAGGGTCCTCTTTGTTGTCTAGGTTTGCTGGGGTTGTGAATTGTAGGCTGGTTTTTCTTTGTTTTGTCGAAAAGTCACTTATGAGTGACTACATATGATATTTGTTTTTCTGGGTCTGGGTTACCTCACTCAATATAATGCTTTCTAGATCCAGCCATTTGCCCACAAATTTCAAGATGTCATTAGTTTACTAGGAATAAGTTATATGAAAATAATTTAATTTGATTTTCCGTATACCTTAGGAACATGGTTTTAAAAGGATACAGCTGGAAAAACAACCTTAAAACTACAGTGCAATTTCAATAATATATTTTCTATTATAAATTCTAGATAACATACACAAGTCATCTATATTTGGAAACTCATAAACCTAATTTTGACTTTTTCAGTGTAAGAATCTACAGGAACATAACAGTATATATTATTGGAAACCATGTGATGTTTCAATGCAATATTTAAGTCCAGGTAAGGAGACTTCATTGCAGAATTTATCATCCCTTTAATTCAAAATCCTCTTTTGGGAGTTGGAGAGATGGCTCAGTGATTAAGTATATTTGCTGTTCTTCCAGAGTACCTGGATTTGGTTCCCAGTACTCACATGGCGCATCACCTATCACTGCACATTTGGGATCCCGCACTCACTTCTAGCATCCATGGTTACCAGGCATGCAGTCAGTGCATTTGAATACATGCAAAAAAATCAGTCATACACATAAAATAAAAGTAAATCTTTAAAAATTCAAAATTAACAACTTTCTTCCTATGATGTTAAAATGTGCAGCGAATTATAATTATTGATAGGATTCTATTGTACAAAGGAACACCAAGAGTGATGAATTGCACATTTGTAATTTATCACTATCACGGAATCAGTCTTTTTCCATCTGCTTGCCTTTCCTTATCCCTAGCATCTGGCAAACCTTTTATTGCATTATTCTAAATTTTAAATTATTTTATCTTCCTTCAAATAAATATTTTCCTCAAATTTCTATTAATTAACAAAATATTCTATGTATTGGGGAACACCTACAAATTGTAGAGTTAGTTGGGGTAATTAAAATATTAGTCGCTAACTTATTTTTTATGATTAAAATATTAAAATCTTTTCTTTGATACTTTTGGAATATACCACATCCCAGCGCTCAGTGTGGCTATAACAGAGCGCAGTGGTTATTATTTTGTTATGGTCGAACATTTCTTTAGTCTGACACTTATACCTTTTGTTCTTTTCTGGCTTCCCTTACCTTTGTCCCACTTCCTACCCCTAGCAGCCACCTTCTTACTCTGTCTCTATGAGGTGACTTTTAAGATCCTTATGTAAGTGAGGTCATGGAGAGTGCTGTCATTTGTGATGGCATGAATGGATGTTCTAAGTGAAATAAGTTAGGTTTATATTTTGTGTTTATTATCAGCTTTCTTGTGTTGTCATTAATTGGGCGCAGTTTTTAGTATTCTGAAGAGATATTTTCCATTATGCCGTGATTCTCTCTGCTTTTAAACTTACCCTCTTTCCCCACCTTATCAGGAAAGTACTAAAACCCCACAATCTGTGCTTTCTTTCTCAGGAGAAATTTTATGTTCACTTTTTAGTGTACCGTTTCTTTGAAAGGTTAACCTATTTTTTTCAGCAGTCATTATTTCTAATAGAAGTTGACGATTTTGGTCACTTGCTTGTGTCTAATCTTACAAAAGCATCTTCGTTCTCAGAAGCAGGGACTTTCATTCAAACTTAGAAAGGAAAAGAAATCCATCTCTCTGGCAGCCCTTGACACTGAACTCTCAACGCTGAGACTGTGAAGCAGTTATTAGCCTGCTAGTTTCACTCAATTTAGCGTCTAACTGGCTTACTGCTGATGGTGTCATGACCTCATCATCTCCCTCAATGTTTCTATCCAGTTCTTTTCTTCCAACAATAGTTTCTTATTTGCTGTTCTCTCTCTTTACCACAATCTTTTCATTCTTCAGTATTTATTCTCACCCCTCCTTTCTTATCTCAGAAGATAGAAACAGGCCTTATCAGTTGGCATTCTCCACTAGATTTAGACTCTAAACTCCCTATAGCTTCTTGATAGGAAACCTGGAGCAGTAGTTTGTTAAATGACTAAGTAGTTAGAAAGCCAAGCGGACTGTGACATCTGTACAGAGAATAAGCCAAGGTTCTGTTCTAGCATATCAAATTGACATAAAGGGCAATGCCACTTTGACAAATACTAAAAGTCTAAAATGGAAAGCAATAGCCTGGGAAAGATTCCAACAATAAAAATACCTAACCCTCTCTCATTACCCCGTTCTTCCTCACTGTGATTGAGTCCCATTCTCAAGTTATGCTAAGCAGTACTTTTACTCTTTAATTATTCTTTTCTATGTTTTTTGTTCTAGTGGTCTACAATCTCATATTATACTCACAAATGTACACACTCATGTACATACAAACATGTGTCTATATGATCATTATATCTTTCCAATTTTTTCAAAAATTTGGTACTTTTTCTCTTAGTCCATATTATGGACCTTTACATGATGAAACATGCTACCAGTCACAAATCTTAAAACAAATGAACAGACTCAACAGAACCTGTATTTGGAATTTTCTATCACACCAGCTCTGGGCAACATGCAAAAGCTTGTGTTGCTAAACCATTGATATTTAATATTGTTGAGGACTTGCTAGGTATAAGGAAATGGACTAATCTTATTTAGCATGTTGTTGATCCTTAGAATCAAATGGAAACATGATTGTAGTTCATGTGACTATATCTGATAATTAGTGGCTAACTCGGAAATGCATCTCCAGTGTCTCAAAGATTTCCCATATGAACACTGTCTCCTAACAAGAAAAACCAGAAACCCATGTTTCCAATCTCTCTTACAAATTGAGTATGGATTATCTGATTATTCTCTGTCTTAGAAATCCAAAGAGGGGCAAAGGCAAATGCAAGCACAGATATTTTACTTTCTCACAGAGGTCTCATTCTCAAAGAAGCAGAAGCAGAAATTCTGATATCCAGTGTCCTGCCTCAGCGGTGTAAGCCACAGTGTCTGTGGCAAGTAGCAGAGCTATGGGGTTCTCACCAGAACTGCTCTGAAGTGTAGATAAGGATTTGTAGGCTGCTTCCTGTCAGTCCACCAGGTTTTCTGCTTATCTTGACTGGGGAGGCTGTATTGCTTAAGAAATAGTGCTCTGTCTGGTACCTAGCTTCAGAACTACATTGAACAGAATATAGTTATTACAGGGAGCCTATCCCAGTATGCTAAACTGTGCTTGCTGCTTACTTTTTATATCAAATTTCTCATCCTGATACCAACACCTGTCTGAATATAAAATGACCTGAAGAGTCACTTTTTGAAAACATTTTATACAAATGAGGCTGTGCAGACATATATGTGTGCTTGCATATGTGTGTATTCATGTGTATGCTAGTGTATGCATGTGGGTGCATGCATGTGTACATATGCATATATGTATGTATGCATGCATATGTAAATACATGTCTGCAGATCCAGGAAGCAGTGATTTAAAGGAAATGGAGCTAAATGTTACAGGGATTGAAGAATCATATGTTGGCATCAACCAGAAATTACAGATAGTGGCTTCAAACTAATAGCCACAATAAAAATCTTTGTATAAATACATTTACATTTTACTTATAGAAGAGAATGACATAAGTAAATATACTGTCTCACCTAAAATATGTTAGTATTTATAATAATCTGTTCTATTCTTGCCGAAAAGTTAATTTTCTAAAAAAAAATCTATATTTGCTTCTGTGTATGTGTCAGAGCCCATGGGAGCATACAGCTGGTAACAACTAGTGTTCAACAGGTCAACCTAACATATGAATGATTATCTGTTGGGGAGCCCCACTAGGCACAGCTTAGATAACTAGCTTTAGATAACTGTTTTCCTATGTCTGTAATTTCTCTCATGAGTCACTTCATTCTCAAAGAGTGGGTAGCTTTGGATGTTTTCCCACTGCTTATGTGTTTATCTCATAAAAAATATTCCATAGTACTGGGCACACATATATCTGTAGATGGTGAGGAAGATGACTTGTCATTAGTCTGTATAATTTAGATATATAGAATATATACTAGAACATGCTTCATAACTAGATCTATTGTTCCATGAGGCTGTCAGACACTAAAAGCCTGCTTTGTTCCTTTCACTCAGACTAACACTTCCTTATTTTCATATTTTTATAATAATTTCTACTCAGTAACAAAAACTGCACACAATTATCCAATTTTTATGCCAGAGCAAGTTCAAACTAGACTAAAGGTTGTTTCTTTGTTTGTTTGTTTGTATTTTGTAAATGAGTCTTAAGTTAAAAACTTTACAGTTTTGCACAAAGTCAGAGTCACAGGTGCCTAACCAAGGTTACTAACACAAAGCAGCCAAAAATCATGGCTATTCCTCACTTGCCAAGTGTAGCAGATGATGTGGGATTCCCCTCTTTTTGCTATGAATATGTTTTATTACCATTGGTTATTAAGGAAGCTGTTTTGGGCAATGGCTTAGCAGAGCAAAACCAGGTGAGAAATCTGAACAGACATATAGAAAGAGAGTAGGCAGAGTCAAGGAGATGCCATGTAGCTGCCTATAGAGACAGATGACGGAAATTTACCTGGTAAGCTACAGCCTTTTGGTAAAACACAGATTAATAGAAATGAATTAATTTAAGATGTAAGAGTTTATTAATAAAAATCCTAAGCTAATAAGCCAATCAGTGTTTTAATTCATAGTTTCTGTGTGATTATTTTGGATCTGGGTGGCGAGGAAATGAACGAGCAGTCTCTGACTGCAAAAAGTTGATAATAGACCTGTGCCTCACAGCTTGTCTCATTAGGAGCTGGGCCCCCATCTTCTGGTCACAATCTTACTCCTAAAATCTTGAAACGTTGTGTTGCCATGGTAAAGGACTCTGTCCTTATTGTTTACCTAAAGGAATGTGCCTTTGACCTGTGAGATACAACTCTTGTGCTTTTTTTTTTTTTATTGTTTCAAGCCCTTTGTAAAAGAAAAGAAAGTGTGTTTAGGCTAAAGAAATAAAGAAGCAAAGAGAATTGAAACAAAGGAAAACCAGAAGTTACAGAGGTAAAATTAGAGCCAGCAGAACAAAGAACATGGCTGGAACAGCACTTGTGGGAGTTCATTCTGTAATTCCTCAGATAAGAAATATTCTAAGTTCCTTTGCTAAGCTAGAGCTTCTGACCTGCACCATGGGAGATAGTTTTCTGAGCTGGACTCACAAGCAATCGACATGGATGTATCGCATAAATGTCTTTGTTTACCTCATTGTTTTATTTACTCATGAATTTGCTAAAAACAAATATCAGTATGTGGAAAATTGTCAATAAACCTAATATGAGACCCAGTCTAACAATGAGTTTATTGTTCAGTAGCAATAAGCTAATTTATCTCTCCTAAATCCTATTCTTTTTCTCAGGATATTGCAGGTACCATTAGTTCACAAATTGGTTAGGTTAGGGAAGTTAAAGAATTTCACCACCAAAGCAGAGATAGAAAACTTCTCAGACAAGCCTCAGTTGAAATATTTTGACTACT
The DNA here is from genome assembly GCA_001685095.1 of Ellobius talpinus. Taxonomy (NCBI): domain Eukaryota; kingdom Metazoa; phylum Chordata; class Mammalia; order Rodentia; family Cricetidae; genus Ellobius; species Ellobius talpinus. The sequence goes on from LOJH01048639.1 coordinate 8,554, forward strand.
TTTTATAAATTGACCTTTTGGAATGCTTAGGAACAGACTTCTGAAAGAAAAGGAGAGGCAAGATTTTGTAGAATGAGTCATTAAACAGTGATTCATGTCCAGTAAAGTGTCAGTCAGTTCTGCATGTATCTCTACTGCAGCCATGATTTAGTGGGTTATCTGCCACTATTATGGTTTTCTGGCCTATCTCAGGTGGGTTACAGATAATTGTATTTTCTATTCTTCCTTGCCAGTCACTGGTGTGGGTTCCAGTCGCAGAGTATTTTCCTTGATAGAGCTGCTATCTCAGGCTAATGCAAACCCAGTAGTGAATAAAGCTATTTATATGACTTTTCCTAGGGCTACAAATAATTCATGGAAGACAGTACAACCAAAGAAGACCAAGGATTCCACTCACTTCTGTCTGGGTGAAACAGTTGGCAATGTCAACGTTACTTACAGGAACATGGGCAACTTGAGGGCCTCTACACTTAGAAAGGAAAAATCTTTCTCCCCAGCAAATGCCCCGTCTACATATCCTAGGGAAAGAGTATGATTCCCAGCAAGCATTAAATACCTATAACTCTGGAGACAGGGGGAGATAAGAGGAGCTTATGAATCTTTTCTATTAATAATTATTAACTGTAAAAACTTGGAGAAAGGAATGATTTTGTGAGTCCCTCACACCCCCGTAGACTAACTGGTCCATCTTGGACAGTTATCATTCAGGTATTTACAGTTGATGATAATTTTAGGGCACAATGATCATGTGAAGCTCAGAGCTCAGCAATCTATGATATTCCTCCCCTTCCTCTGGCTCTTATAATCTTTCCAGCCTCTCTTGCATGATGTTCTTTGAGACTTAGCATGGGCAGGATGGCTGGCATATTTAGTACTTAAAATTCATTAGTCTAATATTATCTATGCTTTGGTTAAGGTGGGTTTTAGTCTCTAGAGAGACTATTCCTAAGCAAGCATTAACTGCCTATAAATCTAGAGGGGGGAAAGGCTTCATTTATCCCTCTCACCTATAATTTTCTATAAATCCCTGGGAACTGGCATGGCCTGGAGAGCTCCCTTCCCCACCATTATGGAAAATTAATGAACTTAATCTTGTCAGTCCTCTTTCAGGTAATCTAAGCTGTTGATAGGATTATACAAGAAAGTGTACACCAAACAAGTTTGCATGCTCATATTTCTTTGAAATGCTTAAAGGACATCATTTTTAAAAATCTTAAAATCTCATTTTAAAGGGGAATATTATATCATAATATGGACAATTCATTTATGAATGGATTTTTCTTAAGCAGGGACTTGAAATGAGTGAGCATGAAGGAAATATTTGTGAATTCTAGAGAAAGCAAGAGCCAGCGAGAAGGAAAAACTTGCCTGGCTAAGGTTAAATGGAATTATGCTCCATCATAGTTAGGGGAAAATTATTATTTATTTGAGTATGTTTTTGTTCTCTATTTTATAGTTCTATATTTTATTCCATATATATATGTATGTAATATTCATATATATATATATAAGCAATTCACATATCAAACTTTTACAACTTAATTTTTGTTTTAAAAGTATAATTTTTTCTCCAGTGACAAGTAATCTAAGAATAGCTATTTCTCACTACTTTGATTTTATTACATACCTATGTAAATGTTTATAGATATCTGACCATACATAATTTTCTTAAAGAAAACTTAATTATATATATGTAACAACTTAAGAGAAAATTATTACTTTTCTAGTCTAATTACAAAATAATTCATTAATTTTTTACCTAATTAAATTTATGGTAAGATAATCATAAAATATTATATCAAAAATCAAATTATAGATATACCAGGGATATATTTATTTGATAAAGTATTGTGTTCATGAATTATTTTGGCACCTTAATGACAGTCTTCCTTAAACAATGATTTTAATATCTGCCTCCCATCTTTATAGACAAAACAATCTTATATAGCACACCATGGTGATAGAAATACAGCAACATAAAGTGATATTTATTTCCTAATGGTCATGAGTTAACATGATACATTCTGTCAACTGTCACTCTATATCACAGTCAGGAATTGCCTCTGGTTAAGCTGTAAAACTGAACTTTCACTGACCATCAATAAAAGTTGAGTTCCTTCTGATCAAAACTAGATATCTCAAAATAAAATTTTATAATTCCATTTTGGGGTAAAAGTATAATTTTAAATACATCAACTTTACTATGTTATGGACAACTGTAAAGATAATATCCAGGACTCATTTTGATATTATTAAGGGTTCTTTTAATGTTTTTGTTGGGAATGTTAAGATAAAATCACAAAGAATGGCATATGCATATTTATGTGTAGAAGTCATTCAGTAAGTCTAGGAACAATCTGTATTCTTCCAGGGGGGCTGCTTGACATAACTCAAATGCCTGGCATGTTTCATCTGAGAGGCAGATAGCTGTTGTAACTTTTGCTTTCTTATTCTGAACTCTGCAACTAGTTGTAAGGAACCAATTTTCTTTCAGTTGTTATCATGATTGTGTAATTCAAAAAAATCATTTTGTGGTTAGAGCCTAAGGTGATATTGAATAAACTAATTTTTGGAATATCACATCATTTTCATTATATAAACTTTAAAACTGTCTTCTAGTAAGAGTTCCTGAGTATAGTTTTTGGTCACTTGGGTGAGTATAATACTTTTCTTCTACAACATAGTAGAAGAAATGATTTAAATTGTACTTGAGTTTGAGGAAATTCTACATGGAAGAAGCAGTCTCAAGAGTTAGTAACTGAACTATGAGGAGGATTTTCCAGGAAAAAACAGATAAAGAAATCTATGCAGTTATTTCACAGAATGAGTTTGTATCTGTCATCTATTGCAAGAAAGACAGTTAGGATTCTTCCTTAAGTATAGGGTATATTTTAACTGTGGGTAACAAACACAGTAATTTACATACATAAAAAGAGTATGATCACTTTCTTTGAATTGTACATACTATCAAAGTAATTTTAAATCTATGTATAGAAAACACAAGGAGTATTGACACAGAAGATGAATGACAGAGAAATAAGCAGTCATTTTTATTGCATAGAAGTGTAATGGGATCAGAATGATCTACTAAGAACAGGTTTATAAGTGACCAGAATATATCATGTAAAAATATGCCTCTTCAACTAAGTGACTATTTTGAGCCATAAACTTAAGAAACAATAGGTATAGGAAAAACTTCATAAAGTAAGAAACGTTTATACTGATAAATGAAATACCCAATTGTTAAGGTTTTGTCTTCAATACCATCAAGAAAAGGAAGACATTGCACAACCTATAAACAAAAGAGAGGTTATATTCTTTATTCTATAAAACCAGTCTCACCCTTGCCTAAAGTGCTATTTACGGCATTCAAGTCTTCACAGAATTGTTTTCTACACTTTCCTTTTTTGTTTTCTTAAGTGATTCTATGTAAACATTAAGTTGTTTTCTGAAAACTACATTAGAAAGTCATTCATTCTGTATTCTCCCACATCACGTTGTTTTTTAAATTCCTCTTGTTAATGTATCTATTTTTAAAGGAATTTTTAGAAGCTATTAAGATAGTGTCCACATAAAACACAACTCTGAGTTCAAAGTGAATAAGAGATAATTTGAGCCAAAATGTTTAACTATGACCTTGGATCAGAAAACCAGGTTTTCCTGAGTAACAACTCAGAAAGTGGAAATTATTGTAGGAAATTTTATAATTGCAGAATAAAAGAAAATCACAAATAATTGTTTTATTAAACACTTGTATAGAGACTGAAGTGTATTAGTTACTTTTTCAATACTCTGATAAAGTGGCACTCTGCTCTGTATGCTGTGAATACCATTGGTTAATAAAGGACTGTCTTGGTCCTGTACAGACAAAATAGAGGTTGGCAGGGAAAACTAAACTGAATGCTGGGAGAAAGGAGGCAGAGTCTGAGAAAAGCCATGTAGCTCTGCCAGAGACAGTCACCAGAACTTTACCTGGTAAGCCACAGGCACGTGATGATACACAGATTAATGGAGATAGGTTAATTTGAGAAACTCAAGTCCAAATAGATCAAAAATCTCAACATAAAGCCAGCCACACTGAACCTCATAGAAGAGAAAGTGGGAAGTACACTCGAACGCTTTGGACACAGGAGACCACTTCCTAAATATAACCCAGTAGTATAGACACTGAGAGAAACAATAAATGGGACCTCCTGAAACTAAAAAGCTTCTGGAAAGCAAAGGACATGGTCAACAAGACAAAATGACAGACTACAGAATGGGAAAAAAAATCTTCATTAATCCCACATCACACAGAGGTCTGATCTCCAAAATATACAAAGAACTCGAGAAATTGGTCATCCAAAGAACAAATAATCCAATAAAATAATGTAGTACAGACCTAAACAGTGAACTCTCCACAGAGGAATCTAAAATGGCTGAAAGACACTTAAGGAAATGCTCA
>LOJH01048641.1:0-17351 GCA_001685095.1 Ellobius talpinus
GCTGGAGAGGATGCAGAGTAAGGGGAACACTCCTCCATTGCTGGTGGGAATGCAGCCTGAATTCTTGTACTCAACAATATCCTACTAGCTATGAAGTTCCAATAAGGCTTGTCTACAAGTCCTACTATATTAGCACCAGGGATATAGCTCATGACAATAAGCAGGCGCTATTTTACAACACTTCTCATTCACCATACCACCCCTACACACAAAATCATCCATCCCTACACACACAATCAGTCCTACACACACAATCATCCCTAACACACCACCATCCCTAAACACACAATCATCCCTACACACACAATCACCTCTACACACACCATCACCCCTACACACACCATCACCCCTACACATACAATCACCCCTACACATACAATCACCCCTACACATACAATCACCCCTACACACACAATTATCCCTACACACCACCACCCCTACACACACACCGTCACCCCTACACATACAATCACCCCTACACACAATCATCCCTACACACTACTACCCCTACACACACACACCATCATCCCTACACATACAATCACCCCTACACACACAATCATCCCTACACACCACCACCCCTACACATACCACCATCCCTATACACACTGTCACCCCTACACACACACCATCACACTTGCACACACAATCATCCCTACACAAACCACCACTCCTACACACAATCACCCTTACACACACAATCATTCCTTCACATACCACCACCCCTACACCCCTACACACACAATCACCCCTACAAACACAATCATCCTGACACACACCATCACTCCTACACACACCATCACCTCTACACATACAATCACCCCTACACACACAATCATCCCTACACACACAATCACCGCTACACACACCATCACCCCCCACACACAATCACCCCTACAAACACAATCATCCCAACACATACCATCACTCCTACACATACCATCACCCCTACACACAATCATCCCTACACACACAATCATCCCTACACACACAATCACCGCCACACACACCATCACCCCTACACACACAATCACCCCTACAAACACAATCATCCTGACACATACCATCACTCCTACACATACCAACACCCTTACACACCATCACCCCTACACACACTACCACCTTACCACCACTACACATACCACCAGCCCTATACATGCCATCACCTTTAGACACACACACCACCAATACGACACCTATACACACCACCACCTCTGTATGCATTATCACCCTTACACACACTACTACCCATATACACACCAGCAGCACCATTAACCCTACACAAGTCACCATACACCACCACCACAACAACTATATACACTGCTACATGTACACATACCAACAATGACAATATTTCTATATACACCGCCAGCACACTACCACCAACACCTCTCCTACACATCACCATCAGCACCTCCAGCACCACCACCATCCCTGCTACACACCACCACAACTTCTCCTACAACACACATCACAGCCATACACATACCAGCACCACACAAAGAAGCATGCTAACTTCAAAGATTTGTATTCACCCTACTAGCCTTAAACATATACTGGGCAGAGGGGAAGGGAGAGATAATTCAGCAGTTAAGCGCACTTACAGCTCCTGTTAAGGGCATTCAGTTCCCAATACCCACACGGCAGCTCATAATGACCTGGAAATCCAGTTCTGGAGGCTCTGACGCCCTCTTCTGGCCTTTGGGGTTCCTACACACATGGTGCACATAGCTCACTAAATCACACACACAAGTAAATAGATAGATGATAGATAGATAGATAGATAGATAGATAGGCAGGCAGGCAGACAGACAGACAGACAGACAGATAGAAAGGCAGGCAGGCAGACAGACAGACAGACAGATATTTTTAAGGTTAAATGGGGAGATAGCAAATCAGTAGTATTTTACCTAGCATGTGTAAAATTTGACATCACAAATGGGGGTGGGTGGGCTTTGCTCTGAAAATATCTACACTTGCTGATTTACTAGTGTTGTTATTATTATTAATTGCTTATATTTTCAGAATTACCATGGCACATTGGGCTGTATGTAGACACTCTTATTTCAACAAATACCTCTGACATCCTAGGTAGATATTAAGTCACCCTAACTGATTTTAAGAGCAGAATCTGAAGCCACTGAGAGGAAAATAGCTTTTCTAAGCAGCAAGCTATCTTGCTCACAAAAGCAGAAGTCTGTCTCTGGAGTCCTTGACTCAGGAGCTCAGGTGGAGATGTTTGTACCCAAAATGGTCTGTCTTTGCTAATACATGTACCATCAACTCTGTTATCAACTAACAGGAGGCCCAGAATCATTAGAGAGGTGGCGTGACCTTCCCTTCCTTCAGGTACCTATGATGAACCTGACAATGTTGCTAGCTAGTGGTTTGGAATCACCTCACCATGACATTGTCAGCCTGAATTTGTTCTCTTGGACCCATTCCAAAGCCCACACACGACACCTGCAATGAGGGGCAGGAGCTGACATTTCACAGTAATCAAGAATCGGTATGCCAATAAATGATATTTTCAGATTATCATCTTTGTTTAAGTGACTTGTGGCTGGAATGACTGTTAAATAAAGTAGGAATGTCAAGCCTTATGCAAGAGGAGGAAATGGATAATTTGAATGCCTTAGTATGGAAAGTAAACAAAAATATTTGTGCTACTGGAAGGGAATGAAGCCTCTAAATATAAACATACCAGACAGATCTGTCCATTTACCCCATCATTGGAAAACTGCTACTTTATTGGCAGTACCATGCAATAACTCTAAACTGTGTTTAATGAATGCCAGGCAGCCTGTGGACTACTTCAATTATTCATCAAATCTTTCCATCTCTATAGCCCAGTCAGTTCTCTTGAATTCCACTGAGGAGGAACAACTGGCAGGATGGAATCAGAGGGGTGTGATGCCTTTGTCCGCCATTATTGCAAGCTATGCTGGGTCACACACAGTCCCATCAACCTTTCCTGTTTTACCAAGACCTTATGCATGTCTTTGGGAAGGGAGTCCCTCTGATTCTGACACGTGGTCTTAAGCTGTGATTCTGTGTGTGCTAGTTTGTGTAATGTGTGCTATATAGTTTTGATGTGTGTGAGCATGTGTGTGTCATGTGGACACATGTGGGTCTGTGTGGGTATATGTATGATGTGTGTATGCATGTAGTGTGAGTGTGTGTGTGGTATGTGCTATGTAATATGTGATGTATGATATGAGTGTGTGAGGTATATATGTATATGTGTTATATATGTATATGTGGTGGGAGTGTTGCATGGTGTGTGCTATGAAGTATGAAATGTGTGTGTGGTGTGAGTATATGTGTGATATTTGTGTGTTTGTGTAGTGTCAGTGTGTGAGGTGTATGCTACATAGTGTATGATGTGTGTGATGTGTGTGTTGTGCATGTGTGTGTGTCATTTGTTATATGGTATACACAGGTACAAATAGAACTATTTATTCCTGTGAGAGACAAAAGATTTTGTCTAATAGAATTATCTGGTATACTTAACCATGGCATTGATCATGTGTCTTCTTTTTGTGAGGAGCATTCGGTACATTCTATTTTTTCAATCCTACATCATCCTAGGGAACCATTTGCACACTGAGCCTGGATGTTCTCATATTATCAAAGGGAGTAAATGGGTTTACGGTGGCTGGAGAGGGCTGGAATCTGTGGGCCTACTTTATGCCACCACACTTACTCTACCTTGGAAATAAAATGTGAACTATTCCTATCTAATTTGAGTCACAACTGGGTAAGGTCAGGAATAGTCTTATCTCCATTTACTAGGTAAAAAAGCTGGGGTCAGAAAGTTTAAGCATATCCCAAAGCATATGTGATTACAAAGCAACTAGGCTGAAATTAGGAACAAGATACTTTGAATCACCAAAATAAAACATTATTTTTTAGATAGCTCTTTAAATTTTTCATTAAAATTGATAATCTACTCCTACAATAGTTACCAGTTCTCTGGTTATTTAAAATATATATAATTTGAAGATATAATTTTGAAAAAGTGAAATAATAAGAATTTATTATTATATTTTTATGATTATTTTATTTTTATGTTCATTTTATAATAGTTATTTTATAAGTATTTATAATTTTATAAGACATATTGTTATAAAATTATATTAGTATAAATACAATGATTAATTTACTGCTTATGACTTAGGATCAGTGGAAACAAGTTAATCCAATCCTGTAATATCTTGCTGCATGTGTTATATTCTTATTATCAAACAATACAAAACTTAGAGAAATAAGTCTTAGAAAATAGGAAATAATGAAGGATAGCCAAGTTACCAATGAGGTTGAAGATTCTAGGAGATCCCAGGAGTCTGGTTATCTTGGTATCTTTTCACTCTACTATTTTATGTGCCCTGAGATTTCTTTCCAGTTATCCCCTGAGTGTATTGATAGTGGGAGAGCTTCATAGGTGGATACGTCATACTGTCTCTTCTGCCAGCAATGGCTTGAATTGAATTTACAAAGTGGATAAAACTGCAGTTGTCGAATCAGTCAAAAAACTGGAAGTAACAGATGATGGCTCAGACAAAGCTTCCGTAAAAGGCAAGTGAAATATTAGAAATATGTTAATTAAACAGAGGAAAGGGGAAAGGGTGGAAAAGAAGGGAGACAGGCAGGATGAAGTGGCTGGAGAGTGGGAGAGAAGGAAAGCCCACAAGTGTCCCAGTGTGTACCCCCAGATTTATGGGGTGAACTGAAGTGGCCAATGTGATAACAATACTAAAGATAGTGATTCACAGGTGATTAAGTCATGAGGGTAGAATGCTTATAAAAAGGGCTTCAGGGAGGGGAATCATGTTCTTCTGTTCCTCCCTAGTGTGGACACTGAGTTTACTCTGTCTGGGTGATAAGTTCCTGGGCAGCACTTTCACAGAGACCCTGAACCTTCACTTGAATCTGGGCATGACAGCACTTCAGCACTCTACAATTGTGGCAGATTCTAGAAATGTGAAAAACAATTTTATTATTATTATTATTATTATTATTATTATTATTAACCAGCCTCATCTATTTTCTTACAGCAACATTAATTAATGGTTTGTGGCTGAAGTGGAAGATTAAAAGGACAAAGAATAAAAAAAGTGAAATGCCCTTTCTGTTGAGGAGAATAATGGAGTCAATTGTGTCCAACAACTTCAAATTGCTTCTCATATCAGAGCAAGAACAACTGAACTCCTGTCCACTGGTGCTCTCCTTACCAACAGGGCCACCAGCTAAGTCAAGGAGACTCAGAAGGAAATCTTTGAAAGACAGGGAAGACACTGGAAGAAGAGTTGAGAACCTTTGTCAACCCATTATCCTTTGCTGTTGTGGACAGTAGATTATTTGTGTTGATTCATTGGCAAAGGGCAATATTTTACTGCAAAGGCACTAAACTCATATCCCATCTGCACATCTGAGAGCTAAAGACATGCTCATTAGACCATTGCAATGTGGATTAACTGAGATAAACCAAGGCAAGCTCTTATCACAGTACAAGTGCCAACACAATTACTGTTATTCTTAACTGTCTTGTTGACCCATTATTCCAATAAACACACTGAAGTTAAAGATTAATACAGAGCTTAACCGCTCAAACGTATAAATGTTGGGTTGTGGTACTGATATCTTTAAGTGTGCTTCATAAAGGACGCCTTTGTGATCTCTCTCAGATCTGAAGAAAATATAAAATCAAGGAATGGCAGGTGGACACGCCAACATTACATTTAAGTGACAAAATTTGAGCCAGGATAACTAATGTCTGCATTGAAGGACAGGGCAGTTATGACAATTTAATCATAGCCGTACTGAATTGAAACAGGTTTTTATAGGGTCAGCACTAGACCGCAAGAGCAGAGTAGAAAGATAATTTCAAAGACTAGGGGCCCGGGATAGGGCCCGGGCTGGGGCCGGGGCTGGGCTTGGGATTGGGGCTGGGACTGGGGCAAGGGCTGGGGTCGGGTCTGAGATTGAGGTTGGGAGCTGAGGCTGGGGTTGAGATTGGGGCTGAGGCAGGGATTGGGATTGGGGTTGGGGTTGGGACAGGGCTGGGGCTGGGGTTCAGTTGGCAGAGAGTTGGCAGTTCTGTTGGCTGGGGTTCAGTCTGGCACTCATAAAGCACTGTGTTCTATCTCATACTGAAAGAAGGAGGAAAACAATGAAAGAGCAACAGCTCACTGAGCATGCGTGAGTTCTAGCCTGCGCAAGATGACTGCTTGGATGTCCACACATTCCCTACCCAGGGCAGGAAGGAAGACACCGAAAAGTTTCTAAATGAGCTTCCCTCTAATTGAGAAGACCTCTAGCTTTCAAGAAAGTTCTAACTCTACTCCAGGCTTCCCCCACCTTAAATTGGACCTGGGCCCAAGGACTCTGCAGAGCAGTTCTGAGTATCAGAAGTATGTAGCTGTCAAACGGTGTGCTCTGCTTCACAACCTTGTTTAGTGAAGTATTATCACCTACTAACACACTTTCCTCTCACAGTTTGTTAGATTATTATAAGCCCCAATGATCACCTCATAGACAAGTATTTCTTGGCTTCAGTCAGATAACTTGGAGACATTTAAAGCAGTTGTCACAATCCCTGAGAGCCCCAATTTACAAAGGAAAGTTTCATTTTTTCATCCCAATTCAGCCACCTTTTAGCAGAATAGATTAGAAATCTAAAGTCTAATTTGATATCACATCTGTAGTCTGAAGAGGATCTTTACCTAGGGAGGCTGAGAACACTGAGGGAAAACAGGAAAAGTACTTTGATGGCGCTGAGCATGTGGGCTTAGAAACTTGAAGGGCATCATAAGAGTTTTAACCAAAATGGAAAATAAAACAACCTGTACCGTGCAGCTATAAGTAAAAACAGAGAAACCACTGGTGTTTGATGTGATAGGCGAGCACAAAGAGAAGAGGAAAAAGAAGAATTCTTCCTTTTCTCGCTTATAAGTCTATTAATTTTTCATGATGTACTCAGCCTTGAGGAGATTGTATATGCCGGAGGGGGTTTTATGGTGAGTCCAAGGGTAAAATATATGGGAATCAATAAGTCATCAAACAATTGGATGTTTCATGAGGATGAAAACCCACTGTACTCTTTCTTTTAAAAAGAAATCAGGCAGAATCTATTGTATCTTCTCCTGAATGCTTTCCATTCAGCCCTGAGACAAAAGGCTTGCTGCTGTTAAGAGCGCCAAGGTCCAGAATAGCTCTGTGCCCTCTTATTATAATTCTTTTCTTTAAAATATGCATCTGTGTCCTGAAGGACAAGCCTTTGTTCACCCAGCTCCAGGAACTGATTAATGTCTCAGGGAGTAATACATACTTAAGTCCGATCCGTGGCCCATTAGCCATGCAGGCACCATGCCTATGCCCACTGCTCTGCTTTACTCCATTCTGCATTACACAGTATTTGTACACCTGCCTCTGCTTCCATAATGCTTTATAAACACATCAGCAAGTCACATGTGTATTGAGGGGAGGTAGGTAGAAGGTTATGAATTTATCACAGCCTCAGGCTGTCCTGTGACAAATTAAATATCACCCCAGGCACTGAGGCCCTTCCCAGGCAATTGGTCAGAATGAACTGCAGACAGAATGAAACTTCTCTTATTGAAGACAACTCAGCAGCCGGCCCAAATGTTATATATTGTAGCCCCGAACTAGGCAAAAAAAAAAAAAACCTACACCTCTCTAAAGACAGCGGCTTGAGATTTCCATAGGAAACAGACATTATGGAGAATCATAAATGCCGTAGCAATGGATGTCGGGGGGCAAGAGATGTAGGGATCAAACTGTGCCTTTACTCCCGGCACCTGAGATGATGGTTTTCATTTTCATGAAGAATGGGCTTCTGATTAATTAAAAACACAAAATGGAGAGAACGTCGGTTTGCATAAGAACACATCAATTTCATTTCTCCTCACCGGTGGAAACCTACCAGGCACGAGAACAGAGATTTCCACCTGTGGTTGTGAACTCTTTCAGGGTTGCATATCATATAGGCTGCATATTTTGATTCATAGCAGCAGTCAACTTGCAACTGTGAAGGAAGTAGCAACAAAATAATGACCCCTATAAGGTTGGGGGTCATCACCGCACGAAGAACTGTATAAAAGGGTCACAGCATTAGGAAGGTTGAGAACCACAGCTCTAGAATGTGGGCAGAAAAGGGTTGCATGGGTTTTTCCTATATGCACCCTGATTTTTAACAGGCTTTAGTCGCAAGAAAATCCCCTGCCCCTTAATCTGAGGAACTTAAATTGGACTACATGATCTGTTCAATGACAGGTGTCAAGGTAAGTTTAGATAGGAACCAGTTCTCCTGAAAGGTCCTGCAGCCAATTGCAGGGTTCATCTGATAAAGCTCTAAGCTTGTAAAATGAGATCTTATCATTTTTGTTACATATATAGACTCCCATGATTTAAAACAAAAATATGAGCAATAACAACGTCTTTTCTTTATTTACATGAACTAAAAAGGGATATGTTTTCTATGCTTAGATAGTAGAATTGAAAGCTTTCAGAGCTGGGAGATTTCCTAGAGTGGGCCTACTGAAGGGTTTTTAGGGGGGACTCTATAGAGGTTGAAGAACGCTGGCAGTCAATTCTGTGGAGTGCTGTCTCTTTCTCTGGGTGCTTCCTGGCTCCCGTTTTACATGCTACTTCTCCTGGGCTCTTTGGACTGATTCTGATCAGAGAGCTCAGAGCCAAAATGAAATCCATCACGGATTATACATATCCCTTTCTTCCTAGAAAAATCACCTGATGGTGTGTACTCTGTCAGCATTATTCCTGAGGGGCTGTCAGTCAAGTGTCCTGTTTCCTCTCGTGAGGCCACAATAAAAACAAACAAGAGAAGGAGAAGTGGGGGTTGGGTGTAACTGTGTAACTGTCACTGCTGCATGATCTAGCACCGCCTGACCTGTCTGAAGGTCAGTTGAGTTTAAAGAGTACAGATACATACAGTTTCTATGCTAGGGAAACTTTCAAGGCTTTGAAACGCTTGTAGGAAACTTAAATATTTAAGAAAGGGATCGTATGGGAAGCTTTTCATCATATCTGTTTACCACAACTGCAGAATACTTACTACGATGTCAAAGACTATATTATTCCAAAAGCATTAAAAAAATAAGTGGGTTTTTTGGTCCTGTTTCTGCAGTTTACAAAACAGTTAAACAAAGTTCATAGGAAGGAGGTCTTCCACAAGGTCATAGTCAGTGGGATGGGCAGTTAGCAGCAGACATGGAAGGTCTTTAGGCCCTGGCAAGATAAAGATCCTTCACAAACACTTCTAATATTTGTTATTTCCTACACCTCTTACATAAGTTTTCAAATGATCTAGTGTAGAGGCTGATGGGTAGCTTGGTCAATAAAGTATTTGCTACACAACATGAGGACCCAAGTCTAAATGCCAGGCTTGGCAATGTATGCTTGTAATCCCAGTGCTGGAGATGCAAAAGGGGGCAGATTAATGGGACTTGCAGAGCAGGGAGCCTAGTCTAGTAAGGTGAGTCCGAGGCTGGTGAGAGACCCTGCCCACTGAGTTAAATGAAAAGTGTAGGAGGTGGAATGATGACTCAGTGGTTAACCGCTCTTCGCAAAGAATATGAGTTCAGTCCCTAGCACCCATATGACTGTGCACAGACATCCACTTATACATAAAATAAAAATAGTTTTTTAAATTATGGCTGGTGCACAGAGGTAGGAATACACACATTAAGTTGAAAGACAGAGAAGCAGGTAGACAATAAAAGGCCTAATTTTAAGAGAACAGTCACCCACATTGGCATGCAAAGTACATAAATAAGCAAATAAAGATATATGATTTAAAAACTAATTATGTTTTGCTCACAGAGAGTTAATATAAAGAAATCAAAAAATCCAAGACAAAAGCTAGATTCAGTGTTTTGTTTTGTTTTGTTTTCAATATGGAAAAAATATCTCTCCGTGATATTTTTGGGAGCGTAGCTCCTGGATCCATTCCCATGGGCGGGGGAACCCTTCAGGTAGAATTCCAAGGATGTATTGAATTTGTTTTCCTTGGAGAAATGTTAGAGAGAGAGAGAGAGAGGAAGAAGAAGAAAAGACGGGAGAGAGGGAGGGAGGGAGGGAATCCCAGCCTGAAATGAAAGAAAAAATATCTGGTTGCCATGCTTATTCTTAAGCTACGTGAGATGCGTTTGGAAGAATTGACTGTGAAGATGCTGGTGTGTTGACAGAACCTCCTTGTCCTTCACAAAACCACTGGTGAGAGTGCTGTTTCTGTGGTGGAAGGAAGATGTCATCACCCATCCTTGAAATTTAAGCATATCAGAGGAGAGGAGCAAAAAGCCGCTTTTTCTGTAAACACTGGCTTAGATAGCACCACATATTTCTTAATTGAGAGAATTTTCAAAATGTGTTTCTTAAGGTTATCTTTTGTGTCAGCCCTCAACTTGACCTCTGGGCTTCATTGAGGCATAAATCAGCAGGTGACACTTGATTACATAAAGCGTGCACAGGTCCTAATGCTGTTCTGTCCTCAAAATATGACTGCTGAAGAAAGCTTTCCCAGGGCTCTGAGAAGGACTCAGATTGCACTGGGTTCTTTACCCTAGTGAAATGAGATTTTTAGTTAAAAAAGAAATGAAATGTGATTAAAGCATAAATAATTTAGAAGATCTGGGTACTGGGCTGAACACTGGCATGTGAATAATTTCATGTCATGCTCCGGGGACTGTACTGGTAGGCAGGCACAGGTGGGAGCACAAAATGCTGAATATTGCCTTGAGGGCACTAGATATAATGGTTGGAACAGACGAATCTCTTTTCTTTTCAGCCTCAATCCTCCTTGGAAAGCCCTCTGCTGCTCTGCTTCACTCTGCAGAGAAGACTCATGCAAGAGAATGGGCAGCCCAGCAGAGTGCCCTCTGCCTCAGCAGGCACATGTCACTGAGGTGCCACGCTGAGAGCAGCTCCCCACAGCTCTGGGGCTAAACGGGAATTGGAATAAAGGTGAACTTGAAATATAGCTGCTGTAGCCAAGGGCTTCCCTAGGGGAATAGAGGTATGTGATAGAAACTCCAACTAGAAGTTGGTAGGAAGTAGACATTTGAACCTTGAAATGCACAAGCCCTTTCAAGAGCATTCTTTTTCCCAGACCCCTCCCTCTCCCAACAAATAGAATTTCTACACTTTGTAAGGTCCATCTGTCAGACAGAAGAGAGTAGGTAGCAGTAAGGAATTGTGGTCTGCATCTCACATGAAAATAGGATATTAAGCCACCTGACTGGGCCTGACGAGATTACTCAGCAGTTAAGAGCATGTGCTGCTCTCTTGGAGGACCTGAGTTTGGTTTCCAGAACCCATGTCAGTAGCTCACAGTCGCCTGAAACTCCAGGTCCAGTGAAACAAATGTCCTTTTCATCTGATTGGTTCCCCATTTTTTTGCTCCCCAGTCATGCCTACATCTTGCAAACATATTCGTTTTGAAGTTCACCTACCTCCTCTTCTTTTTCATGACCCAATTCTTTCATGACTCTGATCTCATAAGTACATGCTTAGGGAAGTGTTAGATTGGACAGCCTTTTAAAATTTTGTTTCCAGAGCTACAATTTGCAAAGAAGAAAATGAAAACTGTAATAATTCAGAATAACGCATTATGAAAGGTAGGCTTCCTAAGTTTTTTGTCATTGGTATGTAGAAGAAGAGCTCTCTGCTTGCTCACCAAGCTGAGCGTATGGACCACAACTTCATTGTGCCTTTCATTAATTAGTTTAATTTATGAGCATGTTTTGGAGGCTGGTAATTCTTTGCTGTGTGCTCATTGCCAACACAGAGATGAAGATCTTCAAAGCCACAGATCCCCACTTAAGGCAACTGGCAGTTTAGTGAAAGAAATAGGCATTTAAACAACACAGCACAGAACAGAGACAAGAGATAGAAATAATACCAACCTCTATAGAACACAGACTGCTGTACAGATAACTGGCCAGCACAATGCAATGCTGAGGAGGGCCAGGCAGTAGAGATAGAGCCTGATTCACAGAGCAAATAGGAAGCACAGATATACTGGGCTGAATAACAAAGTGGGTTAAGGGGAAATGCCTGACAACAGAGACAGAATTGTCTAGAGAATAAGATTGCACAGGTCACTGTATGCTGTGTTTGGGAGTGTGAGGAAACCCATCAGTAGCTGCAGTTATTTTCTACATTTGCTATAACAAATTGTTACAAAGTATATAGCAACATGTAATGAGATTGTTTCTTTCATGACTCCAGCACCAGAATTCTAAAGTCAAACTCTAGTGGTTAGAACTATATAGTCAAGATACAAGTGAAGCCATAATATCTCTGATTATTCTAGAAATTAATCTTTTTTCCTATTTTCTGGATAGTAATTCCTAAATTCTCAGCATTCCTTGGGTGGTTAAAATTCTGCCTCCTACATTTTGTGGCCATCTTCCTCTTGGATCTGTTTTCTTCTCTAACAGTGGACATTGACTGGGTTCTGAATTTTTCACAATTACAACTAAAGACACTATTTTCCAATAGGATTGGATTCTGAGGTCCCAAGGAGACATGAATTTAAAAAAAGATTATGAAAAATCAACATATTAATCAATATCAACTTCAAAGCAAGAAGTAGCATAACCTAAGAATCACATTGAGAAAGCATCAACTATTGTGCACTGACTCCAAACTCTTAGCAAGCACAGGTATACAGGCCACTTCAACAGTATCATACAGGCTTCAGGTGGGAGTGATATGAGGTGATGAGCATAAGATGGTGTTGATGATGATGGTGATGACGGTGTCAGTGATGATGACGGTGGTGTTGATCATGATGATGAGGGTTGTGATGATGGTGTCAGTGATGATGAAGGTGGTGTTGATCATGATGATGAGGATGGTGAGGATGGTAATGATGGTGTTAATGATGATGAAGGTGATGATGATGGTGATGGCAGTGCCAATGATGATGAAGGTGGTGATGATGGTGATGACGGTGTCAATGATGATGAAGGTGATGTTGATTATGAAGATGAGGGTTGTGATGATGGTGTCAGTGATGATGAAGGTGGTGATGATGGTGATGATGGTGTCAGTGATGATGAAGGTGGTGTTGATCATGGTGATGTGGGTGGTGAGGATGGTGATGACGGTGTCAATGATGATGAAGGTGGTGTTGATCATGATGATGAGGGTGGTGAGGATGGTAATGAAGGTGTCAATGATGATGAAGGTGGTGATGATGGTGATGACGGTGTCAATGATGATGAAGGTGGTGTTGATTACGAAGATGAGGTTGGTAATGATAGAGAGTAATCATAATGAGGATGATGATGGTGAGCATGAAGATGCTCACAATGATTATGATAATGACAATAATTATGAAATTGAGCATGATGATGATCACGGCCATCATGATGATAACATCAGAATGTTCCCTTGTTTAATGTTCTCTGGTAGTCTCTGCATTGCTTTCACATGGCTTACAGAATAGACATGATGCTACGTGTCATACTCCTTTTTATCAGTGCAGCTTAAAGTTCAGCTAGATTAATCTTCTATACTTTGCTCAAATAGGCCTTATTCTCATGTCTGTCATCAAAAATGCTATATCTTCTCTCCTAAAGCCCTTTCCTATATCTTTGACCCATGACCAAAAATTCCTGCCAAGTTCTTTACTATCACTAACATCCCACAAAGCACAGATAAACATACTCAGACATGCATGTCTACACTGTGTGAATATAATTAATTTTCTGAGAAAACCCCTGCATCTAACAGTTAAGAGGAGATGACTAGAAAGATGCATTTCTTTCTATGTATGCTAGATATGCACTGAGGAGACTAATATAAGTCTTTGAGAAGGAGCATCTGGAATACTGTGGGTATTTTATAAACAGTTAATCAACAAATAAACAAACATTTCAAACAACCATTTCCTTTCATCTGTGAATATTCCAATGTTTTACATTTGCTCTTGTAGGGAATTTTCGTGACACTGCCTTGATATAGAATTGACTATACTTTGCGGAACTCTTGATAAATACCAAATAAAAGCATAAACTTGGGACAGCAAAAGACCCAGAAAGATGCCGAAGGGTTTGCACTATCTGCTAACCAAACCTAGATGAATGAAGTGATAGACACCTCTCTTAACCTGTTTGAACTTTATAGCTGTAGAAAGGTGTACCCTGCCTAGACTGCATTGTGCTAATTCTGTGTCTCATAAAAGTCCCTCAATTATTCATATAAAATTAAAGTTTTCAATAGTTTTTTTTAAAAGCATCTTTATATTAACATCAGGTAGCAGGGTGCATAGTTCATCTCTCACCCGCAGTCACTCCCTTAAACGGTAGCATATTGATTTCCAAATGGGGGAACATTCCATCTCCAAACTCCTTCATGAAGCATCAAAGAAGATGTGAAAAGATACAGAGAATTTCCTGTCCTTTTCAACTTAATTAAGAAGTTGCTCAGCCCTGAGTTCTTATGAATACTTAGAATAAGAAACTTTTGAGATCATGTTCTCATTGATACATCTTCAAAAATAAAAATACCTGGTGAGCAGAGACTATTTGAGCAAAAGTGAGTGGGACTGATGTTGCTAATGAGGCCTCCCACTGAATATTCTGGTATCGTGAAGATTTGCTGTATCCGCAATGAGTAAAAACAGGCAGCCCCTCAGAGGGAACCTAGTCCTTTAACTAGGATGGCGAAGGGAAGGCAGAGGGGACCCTGTAAACCTGATTAAAAGGGTAAAGGCAGATCTCATTTCACATTTAGCACACAGAGAAAATGAATTTTCTGTCAGGGATGTATCAAGTGCCCCTGCAGGGTGGCAGTGATCATTGAACACTGAGAATGTTTGTTACTGGCAGTGTACAACAGTGGAGTGGTGGTATCTTGGGCACTTCTTTAGCTGAAAATAATTTTCTGACAGATGTTGGATGGAATTGTCTTATGCAGAAACAAGAACAAATGCAATGCTTACTTGTTTAGTTATTAAAATATGTTATTTAAGAAAACAAAACCTAGAGCTGGAGAGATGGTTCAGTGGTTAAGAACACTAGCTGCTCTTCTACAGGACCTAGGTCTGATTCCCAATTCTGACATGGGGGCTCAATATATATATGGATTTATTGGAATGACTTACAGGCTGCAGAGCAAAAATAGCAGGCTGTGAGTGGAAAGTCCAAGAATCTAGTAGCTGCTCAGTTCCATGAGGCTGGGTGTCTCAGCTGGTTTTCTGTGTGTGCTGGAATCCCAAAGTAGGCTCTAATGCCAGTGATCAAATGGATGTCCTAATAAGGTGAGGGCAAGCAGGCAAAGAATGAACAAGTCCTTCCTTCTTCCTTTGTCCTTATATAGGCTTCCAACAGAAGGTGTGGCCTTCTGTTTAAGGTGTGACTTCCCAACTCAAGATCTGGATCAAAGACACATTGTCTTCCTACTTTAAAATCCAGATCACAAGTGTGCCCTTCACTTCTGGAATGTAGTTCATTCCAGATAGAGTCAAGCATTACTAACACACTAGTTGACACACAATGTGTGGGGAACTCATTATCTCATAGAAAATAGTGACCTAACCAGTGGGAACAAAACAGTCGTTGGTTTTCTGAAATGCCTCTTGCTGTCTTTATTGTTTTCTAGTACTCTTTAAATCTCAAATGCCTTTACATTCATTAAACTGTGCATTCAGCCTGTCAACTTTTAGAGTTATGTGTTAAAAATACTTTATTTTCTTTTTTAATAAAGTGACAGTATTTCCTAAATCTGTTGCTCAAGTTATAGGTTGGCTGAGATTAATATTAAGGTATAATGAATTACATAGCTTTCTTAAAAGGAAGATAATGTCTCAGCCATTTATGACTTGACTTAGGCACACTAGAGAAATAACCACCTCAAAGCTGGTAAAACACACAGATTTCACTTCAGAAGGAAGAATACTGACATATGAATGGGATTGGAATGCTAAAGAGGGCTATCACCTGAAACCAAGCCCTCAGACACATCTGGTTTTTTGTGCCAAAGCTGTGAATGGAATACAGTATTGCTTCCCATTGCCCAGGCTCATCTTGGTGACGTCTCCCATGCCTAACTTTGTCACCACTACACAGCCCTGATCATCTCTCTGAACTCCCTATTTCTGAGTTGGAAAACTTGCTAACTCTGAATTCTTTTTCTTTCCGCCTTTTCTTTTTAGCAGATCCTTTTTGTCATTTTGGTCTCCCTTTAAATTGTGCCTTTGTGCAGATACTTATCCTGACACAGGAGCTGAGTCACTGCCTGCCCTTTCACATTTGCCCCCTTAGTCCTTCCTCTTGATTTGACTTTAATACAGTAGCAATTCACAACAGTTTTCTGCTGCTGGAGAATCTTAGGGGATCCGAAACAACAATAATACTAACTTTTAATATAATGCTAAATTTAAATAATACTAAAAATTTTGCTTGCTTTCTCCACTATATTAAGCTAGAAATGCAAAACATTAAAAGATCATGGTAACTGAGAATGAATAAAAGCATCAACACCTAAGTACAGGATCCCTGAGTTCACCACCCAGCAGAAACAGAATACAAAACAAAAATGACTTAACCACAAAGCTGCCATGTAAGAAGATCCTGAGTGAAACAGGAAAATGTGTTAATTTTATGAAGTACTCAAACTTGGACATTTAAATCTTCAGTGTTCTATGAGATGGGTCGACCAGAACACACCCAAAAGCATGTCTGCTGTACACATGCAAGGCAAAAACAGTGAAGAAAAACTTTCATGTGGCTGAGTAGAGAAAAGAATCAGCTGTTTAAAAGTGGAATGGCAGTTTATTTAAAGGAACAAGTGCTGCAGGAGCTCCTGCTCCTTCAGCCAATAGCCTTTAAGATACCAGCCCACTTGGGCGTGTCTCTAAATAAATCAAGGAAAGCGGGTTAGAAATCAGAAGAATTGAGTAAGGTGGAACAAAGCCCTTACGATTCTGTCCAGAAGGCAGAATTATATGCCATTCTTATGGTTCTAAAGGATTTTAAAGAACCTCTTAATATAGTTACAGGTTCACAATATGCAGAGAGAGTTATCTTGCATATTAAAACCACTGAATTTATACCAGATGATACAGAATTGACTTCATTGTTTCTCCAGGTGCAAGACATAATCAGAAATAGGCTTTGTCCTATGTACATAACACACATCTGATCCCATTCGGGTCTGCCTGGTCCTTTTGCACAAGGTAATGCAGAAATTGATCAATTATTGATTGGAAGCGTGTTGCAGGCCTCAGAATTTCATAAAAATACATCACATCAATAGCTAAGGTTTAAAGAAAGAGTTTTCTATTACATGGCAACAAGCTAAGG
>LOJH01048643.1:0-12997 GCA_001685095.1 Ellobius talpinus
GGTTCTGGTGTTATCATGTTGTTTTCAGATTGTTGGAGCAATTCTTGCATTGGCTCCTGCCCAACTCTTCCTTCAAATATTCTCCGACTTATCTTCTGATACAGTATCAGGGCCACTTGCTGGCCAGGGACCTTGCAGACAAATGGACTAGCTTGCTGCGTGCAGGCTCAGAGAAACAAAGGAACTCCTGCTCAGTTGCACTCACCACTTTGTCCCCAGAGCCTCAGCCCCAAAACAGGCTGAGTTGGGGGATCTTATGACCCCGCAGAAGGGAAGGGGTGCCTGGGAACAAGCTAGGATGGGATAGGAAGAGAGAGGCAGTATCCGGGGAGAGAAGCCACTTCTGAATGACCAGAAAGTTTAGGGGGTTGAGGCGTGTCTTTGCTCCCTTTCAGGGGTGTCTGCAGGCCAGTCATGAACACTCTCACCTCTCCAATGGATCTTCTGGTACAGGATCGTGACCACTTGCTGGCCAGTGCCCTTGCAGACAAAAGGGCCGGCTTGCTGTTTGCAGGCTCACTGAAACAGGGACTCCAGACCGGCTTCACACACCACTTTGTCCCCAGAGCCTCAGCCCCAAAACAGGCTGAGTTATGGGATCTTATGACCCCGCAGAAGGGAAGGGGTGCCTGGGAGCAAGCTAGGATGGGATAGGAAGAGAGAGGCAGTAGACGGGGAGAGAAGCCCCTGCAGAATGACCAGAAAGTTTAGGGGGTTGAGGGGTGTCTGTGCTCCCTTTCCTGGGGCGTCTGCCGGCCGGTCAGGAACACACTCACCTCTCCAATGGATCTTCTGGTACAGGCTCCCCTTGATTTCTAAGAGGCTAGTGGATTAGTTACTAGCAAGAGACGCCACAACTAAGGCAGCTTATAAAAGAGAGCATTTAATTGGGGTCTTGCTTAGAAGGTTATTATTATGGAATTAGTCAATAATCACCATAGTGAAGAACATGGCAACAGGCAGGCAGGTATGGTGATGGAGCAGAAGTTAAAATCTTACATGTAATCCACAAGCAGGAGGCAGAAAGTGTTGGAGGTGGATCTGGAGTAGGCTTTTGAAACATCACAACCCACCCACATAGCACACCTCCTCCAGTAAGAGCACACCTAATCCTTCTTGAAACAGTTTCACCAACTGGGGGCTGAGCATTCAGCTATATAATCCTATGGGGATTTTTTTTTTCCTCCAGAGAATCACACTCCATTTTCTTATTTATGTAAAGAGTATTATAAAATCGTCCCATATATGTGTATTTAGAGTTAATATCGTCTTACTTTGAACAAGTAACATGCAAAGCATGTGAAGTAGTCTTGGCTACATGGTGAGCGCCAGTGAAGCTGTCCCTAAGCCACTAAGAACACAGTAAGTTATACCTCCGCACACTTCAATCAATACTCTTATGCAGCATGTTCACAAGAATAAAGGATCAGGATTTCATGGTGGATTATGCAAGACTGTTGTACTCTTTGTCATGGAGATACAAGTAGAAAACAATTCATAAACAGTGTCCCATTGTTCTTTAATTTTACAAAGTCAAAATGAAGTGCCCAAAGTATAATTTAAAGTATTAAGTTTTGATAAGGTTTTATATTCATGCTTTTTTGTCATCTTGACATAAACCTGGACATACGTGAGAATAAAGGAATCTTAATTGAGAAAATTAAGCTTGACATGTAAGTGAATATGTGAGGTATTACCTTGATCAATGATTGATATGGGAGGGGTCCTTACAGGGTTGGTGCTGCCTCTGGTGGTGTAGTATCACTTATCCATGGACTCTGCATCAGTTTATGCCTCCAGGTTATCCTGTGAACTCTTGCCCTGAATTTCCTCAGAAAGGACTGCAAGCAATAGGCTAAAATAACCTATTTCTTTCCCAAGTTGCTTTTGGTTATGGTATCTTATCACAGAACTAGAAACTAACAATGAGAAAAATCCCTAACTTATATTAGTAAAGTATATTTTCTTTAAAAACATGCTAACATCTCCAGATCTACAATTCTACCACAGTTTACAACTCTAGCCAAACAAACTCTGAAAACAGAAAAACAAAAATTAGAAAGATGTGTGTGCTGAGAAGGAGAGTTGAAAGTAAAAATTTGTGTCCTTGAAAATTTTTTATTCTGTGTCAGTTTGCCTTAGTATATGATGAAATAACTTCTTTCCCAGGCTCATCACCATAGGATCCTGCTATCATCTAATATTATTTTGATAGTATTGGCTAAAAAAACCCCATTTTCTATTGTTCTATTATGTACTAAATATCAGTGTTTGTGCACTGAGATGTCATTATCATCATCTGAGGCTTCAGAACAACTCTAAAAAGCTTATGATGAAAAACTAATTCACACTTAGTGTGTATCCGTGCAGGACAGGCTGTGTCCTAGATTCCTGCGGCAGATAAAGAGAGATAGCATTGTCTTTCTTATCATCTGAGACATTGTACGAGCTGCTGAGTAGAAGAAGACAAACAGTACACATGTAGGTACTCACAGTACCGAGAAGACAGAAGCATCTACGGCTGAATAATCAGAAAGAAAATTGCACGTGTGAAAACTTGTCTTGAATTTCACCACCAGAGTTCCAAGGCTTGGAGACTCTCATAACGAAAGCATTGGGGTGAATGAAAGCAGAACCCAGAAGGACATCTGCTTACGTTTGAGTGAAGTTTCAAGGAGGCAAAAAAACCAAACTGTAGTGTTAGTAATAAGGACGGGGGAGCTTATAGCGATTGAACTCCAAGGGCTATTTCTAGAAGCTCGCTAGCAGACTCATCTTCTTTGGCATGGTCATATTGGGCGTCCATTTTGTGCAGATAAAATTATGTTTTTAATATAGACAATCCATGTCAATTTAAGCAATCTAGTGGCTTCTAAAAACATTCCTCTGCTATGTCTCTGAACTTTGAGAAACAAGCACAGAGATATTCTCATATTTTCCTCCTTCTCTAGGGTTCTTACCTATACTGAGCAATATACAAGACCCTAGAGAACTGAAGGATGCTCCTCTGTCTGTTTTATGGTGGAGCAACCCAAAGTGTTTTATGTCCCTGATAATAATCTGGAGTGACTGAAGTGCTGTTGCTATGGTAGTAACTAAAATGATGAGGAATTGGCATTCTCCTCACCTGTTTATTACTGCTGTCTACTCACTGTTATTATATGCTAAATAATCTTCTGCATGGTTATTTTTACTGAATTTTCTTTCTATGTAAACACTCTTTAGGATCAGTTGTTGCCTATGTCTTAACAGGTCCATTATTGGTAGTATGCTAGGAGATTATGATGATGAAGCCTAGGGATGATGGAGCATCAAAATACCTCCATCTCTTTCCTGTGGTAGGATAGGATATAATAAAAGGGAACTATATGTGTTATTCAGTGGTTGCTGATGATGGTGGCCATAATTTTAAAGTCTTTGAAACTTATTAACTGTTGTATAAAATGTTAGAAGAGTTAAGCAAATAAATAATCGATTGTCAACTGTCAAACCATGTCTTTCAAGGCAGTATCTAGAAAAAAAATCTTCATTTTCTGTCACTGAATAGATTTTATTCAGAATCAAGCCAAGACTTTCAGAGGGAATGAATCATCCTTAGAGATATCCTATTTTTTAAGATGTGTAAACGTGGCTAGGCAGTGGTGGTGCATGCCTTTACTCCCAGCACTTGAGAGACACAGGCAGGCAGATATCTGTGAGTATGAGACGAGCTTGGTATATACAGAGAGATCCAGGACAGGCTCCAAAGATACAGAGAAATCCTGTCTGAAAAAAACAAAATAAATAAAAATGAAAAAGATGTGTAAATTTAAGTTTTAATAATCATACACCACGAGACACACGTAGAGTGTAGAGTAAGTGCCTTTAAGTAAATTTCAGTGTCATGAAAGAAAAGTTGGGATGGCTGTGGATGAGCTGTTCATGGCTCCACGAATCTGAATTTCCATTCCCTAAGACTGGCCTCATAACCATGTTTAATGCATACCTAGTCTGCTGACATCACAGACTGGTGTTGATTTCTGTATGTAGAATTATCTTGAAGAGGTTAGACCAAGTTAGAGATTTATATGATTGTTACACTTTGGCTTCCTTTTACTGTGAGAAAGAGCATGACGACCAAAAGCAACTTTTAGAGGAAAGTCTTTATTTCACCTAACAACTCCTAAATCACAGTCTGACTGAGAGAAATGAGAGCAGAAAGTAGGGGAAGGAAAGTAGTACTGGAGTCAGGAACTAGAGAAGAGGCTGTGGAATAATGGTGCTTATTCACATGAGTTTCATGACTTTTTCAGCCCCCTTTCTTATGCAACCAGAGCCACTTAGCCTGGGGTGGTACTACACACCTTAACCTGAACCCTCCAACACCAATTATTAATCAATAAAATTCTGCAAAGACTTGCCTATAGGCCATGGTAATAGAGGCATCTTCTCAATTGAGATTCCTTCTTTCCAGATGACTTTATTCTGTGTCAAGTTGATAACAAAATAACCAACACAATTATTACAGAGTTCACCAGAACTATACCCTGAAGTAGACAAGAGGAGTTTGTACAGGATTTGGTACCCACTTCAGACATGTTTTAATGTGTCATGACCAGTTACTCTAGTGTGACCGTTATCTAAGAGTTCATGTCATGCCTTGTTAAACACCGTGGTTTTTCTACAATATTATTTTAAAATAAAGAATCTAATGTTCAGCAGTGGGTAGGTAGGCATGGATTCCTGGTTAGTACCAACCTATGTACCATTCAGAAGACATAGGCCACAGGATGGAAGTGGCCTATTTAGTATTTCCTAGGGGCTTGGAAACAAACACTACATGGTAAGAATGCTAATTTTATGCACTGCCCAATGCTACAGTATTTTCTCTGAGAGTCAAGCATGTGAAATAGGTGTAGCTCCTGTCCTTACTGTTTCTAGTGCTATCATTTGTATGCTTTGTTTCTGTCAGTGTTTAACTAGATACACCTGGAAACTCCTATTCTTAGAAGTATCTTTTTGTGAAGTGTCTGAAGAATTATGGACTGACTAGATTCTACATTATCTTTATTTATTTTGGCTGAAGATTCTCTCAAATATGTAAACTTCCATGCACTTGTGAGCTTTGCTTCCCTTGAAATCTTATGTCGAAGTTACTTGCTTCAATTAGGTGCAAGGTTTATTCTGAATATAAAGGTATGTCTTTTGACAGATGATTTTTGAGATCCTCATGTCAGTGAACCAGCGGGTAATGAAAGCAGCTGTGGAGTAAAGAGACAAGGAAGGAACCAACAATAAATGGAGTTTGTCTTAACATTTGTGCCCAGAATGTAAGTAGGCAGTTGCAATAATGGCAAAATTAGTAAAGGCTCTGACTTTTCATTGGCTAAGGTCCACTTAGCACCATAGGCAAGCAGCCAGATAAGCTTGAACAACTACTTAACTTGAAGAAATTTAAGACACATGAGAAAGAACATATCAGTTAATGGCTTGTGTTCAATGCATTGTAAAGGGAAAAGGATTGTGACTTATTTAGCAAATCCTGCCTCTTAAATGGATTAGAGCCAGAGGACTTAGTGAATAACTGGTCATTATGACAGGCAGGAATAATACACGGATCAAATAGCCAGCAGGCTCTAGTCTGCCAACTCAGGACTTTTTGGCCTCATCTGACTCATTCCTGGTTATTGCGATGATTTCTATGTTGTCTTCAAATTGCACAGAATGGAGAGCATCTCCTTAAGCTTGTGTCAAAATATTTCAAGCTTATTTTGACTGTCGTAGTCGGATGTTATGGGGGAACAATGTAGGTCTTGTGCAATAACAGACTGAAGCATGAGGGAGTCTATGCCCTCTAGACAAACTTCCATTTATGGGTACTGCAACCTGCTCAATAGTGTTAGTAAAGTTCAGCCTCTCCTGGGCGTTTCCTTGGGATGTGGAAGACCATTGGTTTCCCCTACTGCCTGCTTTCAGTTTCCAGGGTAGTAGGGACCATCTTTGAATTATTTACTTGTACCTCAGTCTTTTACTCAAATTCTGCTCTTGTTATTCAAGAAAACTTTCTTCCTCATATCTTGTGGAAGACATATTCTTTTGCTGTCTTGGTTCCAAAGATTCACTCTTGCCCAGAATATCTAAGATCGTCTAGAAGATTTGGGAAAGAATATTTTTGAAATAAAGACATATATTTCCCTTCAAGAAATTTAACTACTTTCTTATTTGCTGGCATATTTTCTTTAGTCTGGCACCATGTTCAATCTGCTCCTTTTTACACACTAGTTTATACAACCACATCCAGTCACATAAATTCTAAAACTAAACAAAGGACACAAAAATTATTCAACTGGCTTTATTGCTCCTGTTCTTTAAATAATAGTTGATGTTTATTGACTGTTTACCATATGCCAGGTGTTATTGTCACAAATTTCATGCAGTAATTCATTCCGTTTGCACAAAGCCTTCACAAGTATTACTATGGTCCCTGAATGTAAGAACATAAAGATGTGATTCTTTGATATGTATTGGTTTTCTCAAGGTTCAACCTTATAGGCCAAAGCAGGGTTTGGACCCCATGTCTTTCTGCCTCTGGAGAAAGTACAACTTGGTGATATAATAATGATGATTAAAAGCAAGTTTACTGTTTTTTCAAAAATCATCTTTTAATTCAGCCAATGCCTTCCCATTCCTGCAACATCTGCTAACTAAGGTTGCCCGTATTGTGTTAACTTGAAAAAATAAAGTAAGTGTTGTATTAGCAGCAGTTTGAGCAGCATAACTTATAGAATATATATATATATATACTCATATATATCATGAATATTTCCAATATATTTTATTCATAATATATTTATAAATATAAATATTCATTGTATATTATATATGACTTCATTAGAGCAATTTACAGGCTATTGTCTTGCTAGTCCAACATTTGTCTACCAATATGAAATCCAAGTGTAGAGTAGTTGTTTTGTCCACAAGGCTAATGTCTCAGCTGATTCAGTATATGCCAGAGTCCTTAAGAAGTAGATTCTAATGCCAAAAAGGAAATGTACTTACAAGTGAGAAAGAGCAAATAGGCAAATACAGGCTTTTTTATTTGTATCCTTTATAAAGACTGCCAGCAAAAGGCATGACCCAGATTAAAGGTGGATCTTCGCATCTCAAAAGATCTGCATTAAAGCTGTATCTTTCTACCTCAGAATACCCAGATTAAAAGTGTGTCTTCCTATCTAAATGTTTTAATTAAGACCAAAAAAATCCCTCACAGGTATACCCAGCAGCTTACGTTTTGCTTAATTCTGGATGTAGTTTAGTTGACAATAAGCAATAGCCATCACAAGTTCACCACTTGTCAACTGAACACACAGCCATATCTCCTAATGTCATTCCTAATTTACAAATGAAAATAATAACCAGGTAGTAATCACATGTGACATGATATAGCTATCCCATGTATAATTGCAAACAAAGTATATATTTAACCAGGCCATGATTACACCTAACATGATATATCCATTGCTCATGTAGCATCAAACATGCTATAAATTTTAGAATATGTGTCACTATCCCTTGAAGAAAATTCTTTTGATATCTTAAAACTTAAATATGCTAACCACTGATACTCTCTTAATTGATGTTACATTATATGGTAAAGGGATTGGGGTTGGAGGAGCACAGATATTTCTATGAACACATTCTTAACAAAGTCTGACAAAAACATATCAATTATAGCCCTTGTTTCTGCAACTGACCACATGGTTTTAGCTGGTATTTATAGTTATCTTCTCCTACCATCAATTCTTTATTGTCTCCACCCCACCTTATCACCTCAGAAGGTCTAGGATTTTCTTCTAAAGTAGTGGTCCTTACCTTCCTTCCCTGAAGAATCTGTGCCCTTTGTTATATTGCCTGCCTTAGACTACTGTAGCTTCCCATTGAGGTTAATCACAGGACAGAGTGGAACCAAGATTCCCTAAAGGTTCTCTTGCACTCTAGACATAAACTTTCTTACTTTCATTATGTACAAAGAATCCAATTTCCTCATGGTAATCTGGATCAATCACCACTCCTAACACTGTTATTCCTTTCTTAGCCTGGTGACTTAGGGGCATCAGAAGCCCAGAGTGGCCAGAAGGAATTCTGAGCTTCCAGTTCAATTGAATTATTGTCATGGCTCCTAGAACTTCTAGGCCAGAAGAACTTAAGGTCTTGAAAACAGGAAGCAAAATTTTTTCTGGGGATTCCTTAGGGCAATAGTGAGTGGAAATACTGCCTTTGATTCCTGGACCTGTGGGTCCTGGCTATAGGAGAAACTATACCATATATTGATTCAAAGCATATACTGCTCTCTGGAGAGACCTGCCCCCTGCTGCCACCTAATTGGCACTTTACCTGTGCATTCTTCTATCAGGCCAGCTGTTTCAGTATGGAGTGGAACATAGTAAGACCAGTATATTCCATAACTGTGAGCTGACTGTCACATTTTTCTGACTGTGAAGTGAGTTCCACGGTGAGAACATGGCAATAGGCAAGACATGGATGATGGTTTTGCCAGAAGTATTTATATAATGAAAGGCAAATCTTAAACAGACTAAGTATCTACTCCAGTAAGGACAAAGTGTTGTCTTTTCCACAGAGAAAGTGCTTCAATATATTCAACCTGCCACCAGGTCTCTGGTTGGTCACTCTGGGAATTGGTACCATATCTGGGGATCTCTATTGATCTCTGCTGTTTGCGTGTCTGATACTTAGCAGCGGATGCGACCAGCTCAAGCTTGGTGAGTGGCAATCCATAGTGTTGAGCACATGCATAAACACTATCTCTGCTACTTTCTTCATCACCCATTGGGTAATGGCAGGAATGACTGGGAAAAGAGGCCTATAGTCTATAGTATGAGTCACCCTGTCTACTTGATTACTGGAATCCACCTCTGATGAAGTTACCCTTTGATGAGCATTTATAAGAACACAAGTATCTTCACATCCATCACCCATTTGGGGAGATGAATGTACATACTCTTCCTCTGATGTCTTTCTCACCAATTTTCCAATAATGTTCTTTTCAAGTCTCTGGTCATCCAGGCATCCAGTCTACAGCCCATGAATCAGTGGGGGGAAAATCAGATCTAGGCATTTCTCCTTCCATACAAAATGATAATCATGTGTCGTGTCCTGAATTCTGCCCACTATGAAGATTTCGCTTTACTGGTATCTTTTAGGGTTGTCCCAGAAAGGGGTTGCAATGACACAACTGTCCACTTCTGAGTGTTATCTGCAGAACGTGCAGAATCATCAGTAAACTAGGGCTTAGTCTTCTCTTTCATAGCCAACTGATCATAGCTGGTGAGGCTTTAGATGTATGCTTGGCAGCAGATATTATAAGAAGAGCAGAAACTATCTATATCTATATACTAAAGATATAGTTCTATAAAAATATCTATATACTGAAGATATAGGTATATATAAAGAAGTTGCACTTAAGTACCTTCTTCATGTAACTTGCTTGTGCCTTCAGAACCTTCTGGGGCCTGATGTCACACACAAATACACACACACACACACGTGCGCATGCATGCGTGCACACACACCACTCATCAACTCAATTTGATAATGGATTGCTTCTGTGCAGGTCTCTAGACATATATCCAGACTTAAGGCTACTCAGGCTCCAAGAAGGAAATAGAAAGTGTAGCCCATGAGGATGTGTGCCACACTGCTGAAAAGCTTAATGAGTTTAATAATTCATTGAAGAAGAAGTCTGAATTATATGTGTGGGAATGGACTTTAAGAGTGTGGAATAATAGTGGAAGGAACATAAAATTGGAGCAGGTTGATTTTATTGATATGGGCCCACTGAGTGGAGATTCTAGGCTTAATATAGAAGCACACACAGTTTTTAAATGGTGTCAAAAGTTTGGGGAAAAGTTGAAGTATTTTTCAATGATGGCCTATTGAAAAGGAATTGGAGATACCTGATATGGAGTTCTGAAAAAGATCTGAAATTTTGAAAAAGTTGAAATAAAGGTAAAGCATTGTTCAAACTATGGACTACTGAAAAGGAGCTGGAGATGCCTGATATCCCTTGTCATAGTGTTATTGAAGGGATTTGAAGGCTCAGGAAAACTGCAGTGAACTACCTGCACAGTAGGTGTATGCATTTTAAGCAGTCAGTGTATCTTGAAACTGTTTCCTATCATTCAGCTTAGTTCTTTACCTGATGCATGAGAACCTAGAATGCTTATTAGGATTCTGGAGAACGTGCTTACTTAACAAAATACTCCATCCCTTCAAAAATTGTCAGGTTTGTGGAAGAAGCTGGAGAGTATAGAGAGATTCCTTAACTCGGTAAAATGCTAGTTGTAAAATCTGAAATGTAAATAATACAATTCTCAAGCACAAGAGAGAGCGAGGTTACTTTAATGGGTAGAACTACTATTCTTTTAGGGAGGATTCCCAACATAAAAGTATTGTAAAAACTGAGAAAAAGCCTTGCAGGGCATTCAGACTTCTTAGCAGATACCTTCTGACTGCACATTTCCTGAATAGTCGCACTTTCATTAAATTTTTGCTTGTGATCCAATTCTTTGAAGCTTTGAATTGTGTGCATATACAGAGTATTTTTTTCTCTCTTGGGCTCTTTTCTGACTTGCCTCAATCTTGGGTCTAATGTTAACAGAATATGCAGCCGTGTTTATTTGCAAGCTGATTATAAAACGTGTTTTCATTTTAACTCTTGATTTATTAACCTTGTTTAGAATTTTAAAATTTTACAAACTTACAGCTGATTAAAGCAATGTTGCCGTACTTCCCAGAATAGATACTACTGCTTTTGTTCATTATGGAAGTCAATTTTTAAGATCAAGGTTGTTCTTTGTCACTGATACCCGTATATCGTCAGCAATTGTACACTGTCAACTGCTGAAGCACATATTGAATGCAATCATGACTGAAGTCATTCTAAGAACTTTGAGGACATATGAAACACATCCCCCCTGCATTGTCTTGTCAGCCTTGTCTCCTACTTAAATGGCAGTAGAGAAAGAAATATCATGCCATACAGGGAGGAAATTAATAAAAATGCTTATAGACATTCATGAGTGAATTCAGATAGAGTGGGATGTTTGGGAGATGAATTGTTTCCCTTGAGTTGAAATATACCCCTTCCTGCATCACTTCCAATGCCTTGGGACAAGTCATACATGCATGACTAGGTACTGTGAATTCTCTGTTTGGCCCCAACAAGTTTTGCTTGGATTTTGCTACATCCTTTTTCTTGCTTTACATATTTTTACACTGTGTCTACTACAAAAGATGCTCTGCTCACATAATATAATTAATTCTATTTGGATGAATATTAAATTTTTGAGATGTGGTCTCATTCTGTAGCCCACACTGACCTTGAACATACAATGTCACTCAGTACAACGCCAGGCTCACAGCAATATTCTTAAAGCTACTTTGCTGTGCTTATAGGAATAAACCCAGAGATCTGGCAGCATTTTGTTTTTAATTTTATACATTTGTATAACATATTTTGATCAAACTCACTCCCCAATTATTTCCCTTTCACCATTTTCTGGAGCCTTTTAGAGGCTACGTCATTGACAAAAACTTTCTCTTCCTACCCCAGCAGCCATTAATTACCAATAGTTTCTCAGCTAGAGGTAGAACTTCATCAGCCCCTCGGTGCTCATGCAGGCATTTTAGGTGGCATGATCCTGGGAAGATTTTATGAATGCACTAATACCTGGTGTGAATTCATGTATGGAACGAGTCTGTGATACCCAGCAAGTAATGTTTCACTGCAGAATACACTACCTCTATCTCTTCCAGTATTTCCACCCATTCTTTTACCTCTTACACTATTCTGTTCCACTTTTTCAATGATGCCTGATCCTTGACGAAATGATATTGATGTACCATTTAGAGTTGACCACTCCACAGTCTCGTCTTCTCTATATATTGACCAGTTGTGAGTCTCTATATTAATCACTGCCTACTGCAAAAAGAAGGTTCTATGTTGAGGGATGAGAGAGGTACTATCAATAGGTATAAAGATAAGAGCTTAGGAAGTAGTTTAACACTATAACCATCAAGTAGAATAATAGTAATAGGTTGTCCCCTTGGCCCTAAAACCTAGTCAGTTCCTGATCTGGGACCCAGTTGACAATACTGGGCATGAGTTATTTTCATTTTTATTTTACCTTCGATACGCATTCCATACCACATTGCTGTTTTCAAGTAGTCTCATTAAACAGTTGTTGGCTTTAAATTGTTTTATTTTTTCACAAAGGCAAAAACTGAAAAACCCAATTGCCTGAATGGTCAATATTTTTTAATGGCAAAGTATAAATGTGATTAAGTAGAAACTAGTCTGATCCCATCAAAAATAAGTACTTAAATTATTAAATTATACTCTATTAGCTACCTAATCAACAGTTTACACTTCAGTTGTGAGAGAAAATGACTCATTTCATCTCTGTTTTGTAAATATTTTAAATGCAATGCTCATACCCACAGTCCAGCTCTTCAATTACTTTTCCTCCACAGTGACAAAACATCTCACACTATTTAATGGCCTCTCCTAGAGCACTTCATGATTCAGAGTCTTCCAGCTGTGACAAATCAAAAGGGACCTATGTATTCTTTGGGGTTTTTGTTTGCAAAAATGTCAAAAATTCAATTTGTTTTTGGTTTTGATGTGCATTCATCCTCAAAACCTTTATGCATCAATTAACTGTTAAAAGTCAACAGGACAGATCTTCACTGATGGCATCATAGAGGCATTTTCGTCTTTGTTTTTCTCTTTTTTACATGGACTCTTGACTATCCTCACAATGAGCTTCTAGAAATTTCTTTTTGGAAACTTGATTCATGTGAAAATAAACATAGCTGACATTCCATAAAGGTAGATGCTGTGTACCCAGTGTGATTCTGGGAAAGCTGAGGAGATGTCCAAGTGAAGCCAATAATAATAATAATAATAATAATAATAATAATAATAATAATAATAATA